>JAVJIF010019060.1:0-110762 GCA_038442645.1 Agave tequilana | reverse complement strand
AGAAAGAAAATTAAACACATACGTACCAACCTCTTCAGTCCTGCTTACCTTTGATCCTTTTGCGACAACTTACTTTGCTTTGGACGGCTTTCAAGTATGGCGTATAGGATCTTCCACCTTCGCGATCTACACTACAAAAAGAAAAGACTGGCAAGAGACGACTTGTTCATCTCCATAGGCCATCAAGGGCTCTTCTGGGCTAGGTAGTCTCGAAGCGATGGATCTCACGGGTTACAAGTCATCAGAGAGAGAAACAATGAAACAGGAATAGAAGAATAGAACAAGGATAGAAGAACATAAATAAACAAGAATAAAAAGAACACAAGAATAAACAAGAATAAAATAACACAAACAAAACTCAAGTGGATTTCATTAACAATGGAAGAAAAGTAGGCTTACACCGCTGTCACCTCAGTACAAGCATGGACTCCTTCCTCCATGAAAGCTTCCTCCACTCTCAGTTACAAAAATTACAAAAGAAAAACGAAAATAAAATCTAACCTAAACTACAAGTTAGCCTAAGAAACCCTAGAATTTGCTCTGTATTTTCGCTGTACGCCCTTTACGGTTGCTTTGCAGGGGTATTTATAGGTGCAGAAGGAGGTAGAGTCCCAACACAACTCTCCCACGAAAGATAGTCCGGGATAATACTGAATTGCCGCAGAAACGCGGCTTGGGCGCGTTTCCGCGGCCTGGTGGCGGCGGCTGGCCACGCGCTTTGGCGCATGGCATCCCCTGGTTCGTCCATCTGGTCGTTTCTTTCTGGAAGCGTGATCCTGGCTCTTAATCTTTGGATTTGGATATAACTGGGAAGCAAGTTACCTAGATCCCAAATCTTTTATCACGAAGTTGTGATCTTAAATTCTCCTTCTTTGGCTTTATCCTGATCCTACATGTGTTTAGGGTTGAATAGAAGTCTATCCTTCCCTCTTCTTTGTATTGCAACTTTGGCCCTTGTGTATTTGCAATTTTGGCAATTGATATTTGCAACTTTTACATTGGGCTTGAATATGGGCTCTTGGGATTCTTTTTAGGCTTTATTTCTTTATTTTAATATTTCGAGGCCTGCACACAATAAATCATAAAATATTAGTAAATGTGCAGAATTATAGGAATAAATATGAAAATGTGATGGTAAATATAATGATAAAAATGCACTTTTCACTACCAATCACACCCCACACTTATCTTTTTGCTCGTCCTCGAGTAAAAATCAAAAAGAAAAGAAAAACTAAACTAGCTAACTCACTTTCGTAGGAATCACGGTTGCACTTAGCACGTGCAACAAGCCGTTAAAACCCTAGGTTACTTTAGAGGACGAGTGTTGTCTCGTGAGGGTTTTCAACGGATACACCCACAAAATCCATAAAAGGTAAATATTTGAAATACGTTTGAAAAGACTAAGTAGTTTATAAGTTTTAGGATCATCATTTTTATTCATTCTTAGACTTAGTCTTTATAAAGTAAATTGTTATCCAATTTAGGTAAGGATCAAAATGAAGTTGTATATAGTCTTTTTGTTACCAAAAGTCATATGCACCCTTATGAATCTAAGAATTCCTAAACTTGGACTCTCATGCCTCTTATTATGATGATTATTATTATTATTTTTTTTAATATGTATAACTCATCTAATTTTCTTTCGTGTAAGCATGAAGACTTCTTGAGGCCCTCATACCTAACTAATTGATTATTAAATGTGTTAGTACATATATAAGTAATTTTCTTAGTTTAGGCTTTCTAATCCACCCATGTAGCGAACTTAAAGTCGATGATTCCCAAACCGGTCGGCTTTAGGGCACCAGGTGAGAAAACACCCCGCGGACTCAAATTCGAGTGAACTAGCCACAAAACTAAGGACTTTATTATTATTTATTTTTTTAGAACTCACCTTTAGGCGTGAATACCTATGCTTCTTGAGGCACATGTATCCAGCTTAATTAGTGATTTTTTTTTTATTTTAATTTTTTTTATGAGGCACAAGGGTCTTTGTCTTAGAATCCTAGATATGCATTATGTATGCACATTTCATTAAGGTAAAAATTAAGACTAACTACTTATTCATTTCTCCTCCTATACCTAAAATTTAAACAATTTATTTATTTTGACCAAGTTTTTAGAAATCCTAATTATGATTTTTTAATTCTTAAGATTAACCTAGATTTATTTCAAACGATAAGTCAAAATATTGTCCTTTTTATAATATTTTTTTTTTAGTTAGCAAATTTTTGTTAGTTTCTACCTATGTTAGTATGTTAGTAAAGCCTACCCCCACACTATCTCATGCATTGTCCTCAATGTATGAATGAATGCATATATGCATGAAAAAGAACAAGGGAAGGCAGAAAATTACCTTAGGGGGTGGTTCCGGTGGTGGTCTAATTGGTCCACGAAATGCGGCCCAAACAAGATAACGTGGTAGTTCACGGGACCTACCTTATTTACCTCTTTTATATTTACATGTTTACAGTCCCCAGTATGAATAGGATCATGGAAGATCCTCTCTTGAAAACTTACATCCCTTTACATGACCAGTCCTGGAAAATCATCACAGAGTCATGGTCTATACCTATGTCCAACAAAAGAATGTGACTTTGTAGAATGGTTGACTTGGACTCAAGAATGATAGGTTCAGGGTCTAATACCGACTCAGGAAAGAAACTCAAATCAAGTAAAGGTTCAGGAGTGGGCTAGGATCAAGAAGTGGGTCCAAGTCAAGAAATGAAACTCAAGTCCACAATCATTTTCCCACAATTGAATGTGACTCAATGTTGGTGATTCAAGTTCAGGAATGATAGGTGTGGGAATCAAAACTGACTCTAAAATATTACCTAAGTCGGGTAACAAAATAGGAGTCAATAATGATTCAGAAATTTGAACTTGATCATAGATTGGGAATCTAGGTCACATATCTCATTAGTTTCAATCTCATAAAAATTAGAACTTGCCAATTGTCAAGGGGACTTTCAAAAGTATGAAATTGGTCAAGTTCATTATGATGATCTTCAAAAATGGGTGATTCAATTTCATGATCTATGGGCACAGGAATAAATGTTGGCTCAGAAAGTTGGTCCAAATGGGTAAGGATACTGGAGTCAACATAGATTCGAAGATGGAAACTGAATCGCAAAGTTGGGGATCGGGTTCACATTCACAATCTAATTCAATCTCATTGAAATTAAAACTAGCCAATTTGTCCAAGGATTGAGATTGGTCCAGTTCATATTGATGTGATGAAATGAATTTTGATCAAGGTCTTCTAGATAGGATGATTCTTGGTTCCTATCAACTTGGTTGGTAAGTTCAAGAATGTTTGAAAGTCTAGAAATTTGATCATTCATTATTTCTTGCAACCGATCCACTTTTTCTTCTAACCCATCAAATAGATCAATGGTGGACTGAAACCTTGGTGATGTGGGAAAAGACGTATATGAAGATACTGGTTGAACAGGTGGTTGACCATATGGCTCAGGGGTATTGAATCCCCATTGACTCTGTGAAGAGTAGTGATGATTATTCCAATCTTGTTCATAGTATTGGGACTGGGGCATGTAATGATTCGGATAAGACCAATCTGGCACACTAGGGTGGTCAAAGTTATGATATGCCGGGTTGGTAATATCCGAATAAGAGATTGGTGTATAATATGGATCCTCATTAAAATTGAAAAAATTATTGTTATAGGCCATATCACACAAAACAAACAAAAGAAAAAGAGAACAAACAAAGAATCAAACAAAAAAAAAAATTCTAACCTAAGTTAGGGTAGACCTATGACCTAGACGACTCCTAACTGGTTAGACTGTCTACGGGAGGTAGGGTGTAGACTTTGACCACAAGTTAATCAGCCAGGTCGGGGCAAGAGTGGTGGGAGGTTTTCCGTCAAAGACGTTCCTTAATTAAATAACCACCACTCTTCGGGCTTTCGGCCCTCAATCCCCTTCCTAGACACTGATTTGGCAGGAGTCAACTTCCAACACCGTTCCCCCTTAGGATAATCTCCTAATTGAGTCCGAGATGTCCCTAGGGCCAACGTCTACTAAATTTTAGTTAGGCTTGGGTTAGTGAGTGCTTGGATATGATTTTTGGGCTAAGGAAGGGTGATGAAATCCCCACCTTATCTTGTTAATGGGTTATGCCCTTAAGATATTTTTGTGCAAGTGTACAAGATATATAAATAAGATTCACTCAAAGCATGAAAATCAACCAAGAGATGAGTCCTATTCTACATGCAATGCGTACGTACCTGCTCCAGCACTCTTCAACAGTAAAAATAAAGGAATTGAAAAGACACGTGCCTAATATGCAAACGTCTAATCAATTTTTATCTTTAACAACAAATATTTTACTGTTGAATTAATTAGCAGTAAGCAGGGTTATCACAGAACAAATTTTAACAGAGAAGTACACAGATATTGCCAGTTTCAGAAACCTGCAAAAATTTCAGTCAGTAGTCCTCTGCTACTGCCGCGGATCCGCGGCTATTGCCGCGTTTGCGCGGCAAAGTAGCAGGCTCTGCTGCTCTGCCTTTGAGGGCAGAGGAACAGAGTTGCTATATGTCCACTTCTGCTGTTGTTTTTCTGTTCTCAAACCTGCAAACAGAAAGAATAAAAGAATTAGTTAATAATTAATTTTTTTTTAGAGATAAACTTATCGTCCCTCCCCGGCAACGGCGCCAAAATTTTGATTGAGATTCACCTGTGCAATAAATAAAGAATGTTAGATTTAGAACAGGATGTGCAAGGTGCTCAATTCTAATTCGCGGTAGCAGTGGCTATACGGGTCGTGATCCTTAGGGAGGGAACTGCGATGGAAGCGTTTAAGCAAGTTATCTTTTTTTATTTATTTTTATTATTTACAATGGTATTTACAATGAAGTGGGAGAAATAAATTGGAAAGAAGTGGTGTGATCTAAACTAAAGAAAGAAAAGAAAGAAAATTAAATACATACATACCAACCTCTTCAGTCCTGCTTACCTTTGATCCTTTTGCGACAACTTACTTTGCTTTGGACGGCGTTCAAGTATGGCGTATAGGATCTTCCACCTTCGCGATCTACACTACAAAAAGAAAAGACTGGCAAGCGACGGCTTGTTCATCTCCATAGGCCATCAAGGGCTCTTCTTGGGCTAGGTAATCTTGAAGCGATTGAATCTCACGGGTTGCAAGTCATCAGAGAGAGAAACAATGAAACAGGAATAGAAGAATAGAACAAGGATAGAAGAACATAAATAAACAAGAATAAAAGAACACAATAATAAACAAGAATAAAATAACACAAACAAACCTCAAGTGGATTTCATTAACAATGGAAGAAAAGTAGGCTTACACCGCTGTCACCTCAGTACAAGCATGGACTCCTTCCTCCATGAAAGCTTCCTCCACTCTCAGTTACAAAAATTACAAAAGAAAAACGAAAATAAAATCTAACCTAAACTACAAGTTAGCCTAAGAAACCTTTATTTTGCTCTGTATTTTCGCTGTACGCCCTTTACGGTTGCTCTACAGGGGTATTTATAGGTGCAGAAGGAGGTAGAGTCCCAACACAACTCTCCCACGAAAGATAGTCCCGGGATAATACTGAATTGCCGCGGAAACGCGGCTTGGGCCGCGTTTCCGCGGCCTAGTGGTGGCGGCTGGTCACGCGCTTTGGCGCGTGGCATCCCCTGGTCCGTCCATCTGGTCGTTTCTTTCTGGAAGCGTGATCTTGGCTCTTAATCTTTGGATTTGTATATAACTTGGGAAGCAAGTTACCTAGATCCCAAATCTTTTATCCACGAATTTGTGATCTTAAATTCTCCTTCTTTGGCTTTATCCTGATCCTGCAAGTGTTTAGGGTTGAATAGAAGTCTATCCTTCCCTCTTCTTTGTATTTGCAACTTTGGCCCTTGTGTATTTGCAATTTTGGCAATTGATATTTGCAACTTTTACATTGGGCTTGAATATGGGCTCTTGGGATTCTTTTTAGGCTTTATTTCTTTTTAATATTTCGAGGCCTGCACACAATAAATCATAAAATATTAGTAAATGTGCAGAATTATAGGAATAAATATGAAAATGTGATGGTAAATATAATGATAAAAATGCACTTTTCACTACCAATCAATCACCTAGAGAAGAAAGTCCATTAGTGATCTTTGTAAATCTTGTAACCATATCATCTATGGTTTCATTTTCTTGCATGCAAAAATTTTCATATTGGGACCGAAGAAGGTCTATCTTAGCCCTCTTCACTTGTGAGGTCCCCTCATGTGTAACTAGCAAATGTGTCCAAATTTCATATGCGGACTTGCAATGAATAACTTTAGAAATATCATCATCATTAAGGGCTTGAAGGAGTGCATAATGAGCCCTAGCATTGGCATCGAATTCCTTAGTCTCAATTTCGGACCAAGTGGATTCATCACCAGGGGGTGCACTAAAGGGTTTGGTCACGGCCTTTGCAACTCGACTTCCTAGAGAGTGCAAGAAAACGGTCATCTTAACTTTCCATATGGGAAAGTTAAGCCCATCAAACTTAGGAAGGGTCTTAATTCCATCGGCCATTTTTACTAAGTGTGAGTGCATGACAAATGAATGAAAGTGATTAGCAAAATTAGGATCTCTCTAAGGTTGTTAAGCCTAGAGCCTAGAGACCAAGCTCTGATACAATTTGAAAAACACCTAGAGGGGGGTGAATAGGTGTTATTGCTAATCTAACAATCTTTTAAAACTAAAATGGATGAATGATGCAACGATCTCTCAAAACAAGACTAAGAGCCGAATGCCCCGTGAAGGGTTCTGAACTCCTTCCTCCTGATTCCCCTTGAATGGGTTAGAGGTGCGCAATGCAACCTTGTTGTATCAGAATTGATCGACAAAGGCAAAGTATGAATGCAATGGTGGAATGCACACAATCAATATTGTATGAAGGCAATTACACAAGGAAGGAAAAGCTATAACACAAGCAAGAAATATAAAGCAATATAGTGAGCAAGAGGAATTTAGAGCAAAAAGAACACAAAGCAATCGCAAACACAAGATGTTTGTTTCGAGGTTCGAGCCACCGCTCTACTCCCCGCCTTCACCTCCGTGAAGGGTTTCCACTATCCACCGAGGACGCTTACAACGGTCTACCGAAGACCCGAGCACCGAGCTCAACCACTTACAATAACCTCTACCGAAGAGGTGCCACCACAAGAACAAGAAGAATACAAGTACCCAAAGTGATCACAACAAGATCACTAAACTTCTTACAAACTCTCACTCTTTTACAACTTCCTAATAGATTGAGTAGGGGATTTTTGGCACTAAGAAGTGTAGTGAGAAAAACTCAGTTGTAAGAGGATTTTTGCTACAAAACACAACTGAAAAACAAGCTCAAGAATGTATGAGAAATTGGAGAGCTTAAAAACTTTTCTTCTCTTGAAAACTATGAAAACTTGAGGATTTTTCTTTTTTTTTTTTATGCAAGAGGCTATACTCTCTATTTATAGGGAGAAGAAAGGGTTAAAAACAATTTATTTTAAGTTATTTGACCTGAAAAAGTTCTCCAAAATCTCAGAAAATGTCTGCAAAAACAGATTAAGAAAACAGCTTTCAGAATTGCACAAAAGAGGAAAGAGCCGTTGGGCTTTTGCAGGCTTGGCGGTCGACCGGTCCGGTCGGCCGTCCGCCCTGCTGGCAAAGAGCCGTTGGACTCGGGTCGACCGCTCGGTCGATCGTCCTCTAAAAAGAAACAAAGTTTTCTATGGGCGGTCGACCGGGCGGTCGACCCAGAAAACCCGAGAGCAAAACTGATTCAGTCGGTCGACCCGGCGGTCGGCCGACAGACATGCACAAGCGTGCATGTCCTGACACAAGCGTCGGTCGACCGGGCCGGTCGGCCAGTCTTGTCTGAAACAGAAAAACAACAATTGCCAGATTTTGGAAAATTTTTGTAAAAATGTTTTGAAGTAGAGAAAACTAAGTAACATGCTATAAAGAGTATACATGATATTTAAACATGATATATATATATCTTTATAAAACTTAGGGTCATGTATATTGTTAAAGCATGAAACTTGGAAACACAAAGTTTTAAACATGAAAAACTTGTATATGAAAAATGTGTGTGTATCCTAGAGCCAAAATTTAAAACTCAAACTTTAACAATCTATTTCTTACATTGGTTCTAAGGACTACAAGTGCTTCAAGTGGGCTTATCCATATGATCTTGTAAGCTTGATACTTTGAGCCCGAATTGAGGTGACTTGAGCCAAAACACCTTCTTTTGGGAAGAAACCTTCTAGTTTAATTAGAACCCTGAAACACACCAAAAAACAACAAAGATTATTAGTACAAATAACTAATATGTTTTGTAATCATCAAAACACACTAAAGACGGGTGATTGTAACCTTGGGCCAACACGTGCCTCTCCTCAGAGGCAGGAGACCTGAGTCTCTCCAACCAAACACGTGATTCAGAAGGTCCGCGTATCTCAAGTGTTGCTAGTCAAATGCGATAATCAGTAACACGAGGTCCGCGTCTCTTCTCAGTAGAAGCGCGAGACCTATGTTTTAAAGCCAAAACGCGAGAGCCGCATCTGTTTTACAGAACGTGAGGCTCCACGTCTCAGAACCCTGCGTCTCAGATTCGCGACGCAAGGACGGCTCTCAGAAGATGAAAAGCCCTCAAAACCCGAGGCTAATCTATTTGGTCCCCCTCTTACAGACCTAAGAGATTACTTGACAAAGAAAAAGAGTGCTAATCAGATCGCTCCATCCTATTGCTGTGAACGGCTCATCACAGTAATGCTCTCTGAATGCCGTTGCAGCTCACATATGAACAAGCAGTGGTATTTAGACGATTAACTTCAATCGCCCGATCAGCCAAAAGGCGTCGTTCTCACAGAAGGGGGACCTTCTCTGACACGGAGTACCCTGGAGTCACTACAAACATGGCAAGCAGTAAGGGAAAACAACCGGCAGTCAGCTCTGATGAGTCTGATGCTGTATCAGAAGGAGTGTACCACCACACCCGCACTCGGACGTGTGCAGTAGCCCCAATTGACTACAGTGCTCTAGCCCGAGGCATTGATATACGCGAATCTCACTCTGCCATTGTAGAATTGCAGGCCTCGATCTCTTCTGTAGAGAAGGAAGCCTTTACGATATGATAAACACTCCTGAGAAGAAGACCAGGCGCTTAGAACAGCAAGCTCAGATTCAGAAGGAACAATTTAATATGATTCGTGCCCAACAAGAATCTATTGATACCCTTAAGCAGACGCTTGCACAATTGCTTGAGGACAAGAAGAAGTCGAATGACAAAGCTTCTTCTAAGAAGTCTAAGGGCAAATGAAAGGAAGGGGAAAGCTCGTCTTCCATACATATCGAGGAGAAGGGATAATGCACTCTGAAGTCGTCCAAGCCTTCATCTGAAGAAGGAGGTAATTCAGAGAATGGGAGCACCCATTCTAAAAGAATGAACAAGCTGGAACAGTGGCTGGAAACCCTCACCAATCGGAAAGGCCTCCAAGAAGCAGGAGTGGTCCGACCATATCCGGCCGAGTGGGACCTTTTTCTGTACGCTCCTAAGTTGAAAGCTCTGACTTTACAAACTTTCGATGGCAAAGGGTCACCGAACTAACACATCTACTACTTTAAGTCTCAGACAGGGAATGTAGTAGATAATGATGTCATTTTGGCGCGTTTGTTCATCGACACTCTAAAAGGACTTGCCTTTAAATGGTTCATGAAGCTTCTAGAGGGCTCCATCAAGAACTGGGGTGATCTGGAGAAGCTCTTTCTTGCACGCTTCTTCGAAGATGACTCAGAGATTACAATGCCAACTCTCATGGCAATGAAGCAACAAAAAGGAGAGTCAGTCAAAGCATTTGTGGAAAGATTTCAGAATATGGTGCTCCGATGTCCTAGCGGTATGACCCAGGCCACCCTGGTGGAAACATACCGTCACAATTTGCAAACTTCACTCCTAACCCAGATTGGAGTTTCTAAAAATCACACCTGAAAGCAGTTGGTCTAGTAAGGTGAACAGGCTGAAGAAATTATCGTCAGGGTTAAGGCAGAAGAAAAAAGCCAAGACCCGAAAAGTCGACAAGGCGCGCGCCAGAAGTATCCTTCTAATCAAAAAGGAAAGATACATTGGCGACAGAGATGAAATCTCCCGTTAAACCTCAGTGACCAGAGGGGGTGGTTATTCGAGTCAGCCACACGCCAACAAGCAGTACTCCTTTAAGGATGAACATGTCGATTCGTTGTTCAAGTTACTCAACAAAAGTAACAGATTAAAGCTTCCTGAAGCTGGACATCCTGAGAAAGTCGGCAAGATGGACAATCCCAACAACTGCCTGTATCATAGGATGTTAGGGTACCCCACCAAGAGCTGTTATATCTTCAAAGATATTCTTCAAGCTCTGGTTGATACGGAAGTGCTAAAGCTCCGTCTAGAGCAGAAGAAAGTGACGGCTAACATGACGTCATTTCTTCAGTTCAGAAACCAGCCTCCAACACCAGCCGGAGTAGTTCCCATCCCGAAAGAAAAACTAATGATGATCAATACAGACCCACAAACCAGTAGGAGAAAGGTCTCGTGCATGTTCCTACACCTTAAGAAGCAATCATGTGGGTTCATCCTGATCTTGTCGAAAGTCAATATTGGACTACTGTTACCAACAGGAAGTCTAAAGGCAAAGCTAGAGCTGCGCCATGCAATGTGGTGTGTGCCTCTTCTCAGGAAATAAAAACTGATGTTCCTTCACTAACTGACTCAGAGGAGAGGAAGATCACCCTTGCCGCAGAGGTGAATACACTACTCGTTGCCGAAACTCGTTCGGGGCAATTATACTTAAAGAAATACGATGAACTAGTGGCAAATCAGCCTGGACTTACTTCAGATCCAACCAAACCCTCCGCAAAGCAACCTGTGGAGAAGCAGAAAAAGCTTCGGTATTCCAAAGCTCTCCCAAGAATAAAGCAGAAGGAACTTCAGCATCTTACTGATTTGATGTGTTAGCTCAACTGGCCAACATTCCAGCCAGGATCACTCTTTACGAGCTCCTAAGATTGTCAAAGTCAACAAGAGAAGCTCTGAGAGAAGCTTTAGCCGATGCTGAGGTCTTCATGCCCCAAATCCTAGCTGAGCCATAGGAGATAAATAAAGAAGACTACCTCCATATCTCCTAAAAAGCCCCTAATATCACCTTCATGCCAGAAGACATGCAGGTCAAGGAGAAACATGATAGACCCCTATATTTCACAGGGTACATTGGATCATCTGAAGTGAGCCGCATTCAGGTAGATCTAGGATCCGCGTTGAGCATTATGCCTCGCTGGGTCATGCAGTACTTAGGGATCCCCACCCACCGATTGAGCATCACCCAAACTACCATTTATGGTTCAACGCCAATGGCACGCACCCAATAGGGAAGAGCAAACTCAAATGTCAGATTAGGGATCTGAGATCTGAAGTGACGTGCTATGTGATTGACGCCGACACTTCATATAATTTGCTGCTAGGATGACTGTGGATACATCGTAACTCCATCGTCCCTTCACTCTCCATGAAGTCATGAAGTATATTTACGAAAATGGGAATGTCCGAACATTGATCGCTGATCGGCAAAAAGCAAGCACAAGAAAAGTAGAAAGGGAGTGGGTCGAAGTTACTGCTTTTACGATTCTTCTCTAGTAGCGAAGTGGCTATACGGGTCGTATCCACAAGGAAGGAGAGCGATGGAAGCTTGATGCGGCTTTTATGTTCAAGAAAAGAGAATGTTCTTTGTTTCTAAATAAAGAATTGAAAAGTAAAAACAAGTTGTTTTTAAGAATTGTTGAAAATTGTTTTGGTGATTTGTAAAGTGATTTTTTTCTTAGTTGTAAAAATGCATGGCTAACTTTCTACTGAGTGCTCCCACTAATTTCTAACTTTTGGAAGATAGCCTCACGATGGATCATAGGCGAATACAACCCTTTTTGCATTGGAACTATTCACGTGAAAATCGAGTGAAAGTTCATCCTAAAACTTAGCCTTACTCGGCAAAAACTCGGACATTCCCTTATCATGATCCGATAGAAGGCGAGAATAAGGGAAGACTCGAGTGCACTATTGGTATCGGCAAAGTTAAAAGGAAAAATCTCTAACTTACAACAACAAGTAAAGTATACAACTCATAGATCATCAAAACTAATTAAGTATGAAGTATAAGAAAGTAGATACTTGTAGGTAAATTAGAGTTAGAACCCTCGTCTTAAGATGCCATAGCTCTCATTTGCACAAGGCTTGTTTGGCACTATTGACTCATGCGGGTTATCAATCATGGTTAGAAATTAGTGGGTTAGTAGTTAGTTAGCCATGCTAATGAAAAGTTAGTTAGCCATAAAAGTAAAAGAAACAACAAAGGAAAAGAAGTGGAAAGAGGAAGTTACACTACAACAAAGTAAAAGAAAAGAGGTGAAGAAGAAAGAAATTACACTACAACAAGGAAGTAAAAGTAAATGCAAAGACAAGTAAATGGAAAGAAGGAAGAGAAGTAGTACTTGTATTATCTTGCCACCCTTCAAATACAACACTTTACACACTCTCTCTCTTTCACTCTAATGGCTAAAACTTAAAATTAGAAGAAGAACAACAAAAACAACTACAAACTAAAAACAAGATTACAAAACTTGCCCTAACTCTGGATCTGCTTCAACTGAAGACCCCTGGGGGGCTTTTATAGGCATCAGGGCAAAGGGGGCCACGTGAGTAGCACGTGGCCCAAAATGCAAGCGTGCGCGCCAAGATGACCGCGTTTCTGCGGCCAAGCCAGGGCGGCGCGCGCCCAGTTTTGGGTAGCGCGTCGCCCAGACTGTCTTCTGACCACCTGGACTCCTGGATTTGCGATTTGACTCCCTGGGCTGCAAAATCTTCACTCTAAGGTCAATGACTACTTGGTAGGATCTTAATCACCAATTAAATGGTGATTTAGGTCTTCTTCTTCATTTGAACACCATGGACCTAGAATCAAGGAAGCAAGGTATTATTAGCAGAATTTATTATCAAATAAATGTGAGAATGTGATGAAAATTATGCAAAATTTGAGACTAATCACACCCCCACACTTATCTTTTTGCTCGTCCCGAGCAAAACAAAAATAAGAGAATTATTATACCACTTTCGCAGGTGACGCGATTGCATTGAGCATGTGCAACAAGCCTTTAAACCTCTAGGTTTCCCCTAGAGGAGGAGTGTTGTCTCCTGAGGGTTTTCAGCAGATTGCACCCACAAAATCCAATAAGTAAAGAAAAGAAGTTAGTTGTTAGAAGAATTTTTTTATTTTTTTTTAAAAGAAGTTTCAATCATCTAAGTAAAAATGACCGAATGATGTAAGAATTATGTTTAACCCTCATAAGTCCTCTATACTTTAGCCTTCATAAAAGAATAAACTTTAGTTTTTCTTTAAATTTAGAAAGGATCTTGTACTTCTAACTCATTTTTTTATTTTGCTTTAGATAGATATGCATAATGTGTAAGTGTGATGTGCTTGGGATTTTTCAACTCAACCTTGAATATCATTAATTTTATTAATATTTACTTATTATTCTTGGTTCCATTAGGCTTTCTACTTCACTTATGTAACACATATCAAACCGATGACTTCCAAACCAGATGGTCTTAGGGCACCAGGTGGAAAAACACCCTTCAGATCAAATATGCAAGTGGAGTAGGCCACGAAATCAAGATTTATTTATATATAGGATTTTTATTTTTATTTTATTTATTTAATATTATTAATTTTTTTAGCGTGAGTAATCATGCTTCTTGAGGCACAATTATCCAGCTTTTTTTTTTTAGCGTGAGTAATCATGCTTCTTGAGGCACAATTATCCAGCTTTTTTTTTTCCAGCGTGAGTAACCATGCTTCTTGAGGCACAATTATCCAGTTTTTTTCCAGAGTTGTGTCTTTAAATCCCAAGCATGTGTGTGTGGGTTATGCATATTCTACTAAGGCTAAATAAACGATATGAGTTATTTTCCTTATCCCTCCTAACTTTTAGTCAAACCACTCTTTCTTGTTTACTTAGGCAAAAATAAAGATTCATTAATAAGGTTCCCATAATTCCTACAATCTTTTGGTATTTTTATAAAGAGTATGAAATTTCTTTTCAATCTGGATTTTTTTGTTTTGTTTTTGAAAGAAGAAGAAAGAATAAAAGGAAAAAGAAAAAGTGTTAGCACCCCCCCACACCTATCTAATGCATTGTCCTCAATGAATGCATATGGAAATGTAAATGCAATAAAAAGGGGAAGAAATGATGTCACCGTCTCCGTGGACTCGGGCCGGCCAAGTGCGAGTAGGCTAAAGAAATGTCAAAAAGAATGTACACGGGGTAAGTATATAAACAATTTTTTTTTTTTTTTTGTTTTTTTTGTTTTGTTTTGTTTTGTTTTTATTTATATGTTGTGGTTAGGTGTATGACGGGGCAAAAAGAGTCAGCACACTATCATCCGGAGTCATAGGCTCAGTGGTCAAGAAGGGCTTCAGTCTTTGCCCATTGACTTTGAATTCCGTGTTGTTCTTAGGGTCTGCAATAAGCACAGCACCGTGTGGAAAAATAGTGCGCACAATGAACGGTCCCGACCAACGAGTTTTCAGCTTCCCCGCGAAAATATGAAGCCTAGAGTTATACAGCAGAACCTTATCGCTCGGTGCAAAGTTTTTCTGGGTTATGATTTGATGATAAAAAAGTTTAGTCCTGCTCTTGGTGATTCGGGCATTCTCATAGGCTTCATTCCGTATCTCCTCTAATTCTGAAATCTGCAGTTTCCTAAGTTTACCGGCCTTGGTCAGATCAAAGTTGAGTTGCTTAATTGCCCAGAGGCCCCAGTGTTCTAATTCTACTGGCAGATGACAGGCTTTTCCAAATACAATTCTATAAGGAGACATCCCCAGAACTGTCTTAAAAGTAGTGCGGTAAGCCCACAATGCATCATTGAGCTTAACCGACCAATCCTTTCGGTTTTGTCTGACAGTCTTTTTCAGAATGAGATTGAGTTGTCGATTGGTGACTTCTACTTGCCCATTTGTCTGGGGATGGTACGGAGTGGATAACTTGTGATTGATGGAATATTTTCGCATCAGAGCTTCAAAAACTCTGTTGCAGAAATGTGATCCATTGTCACTAATTATCGCTCTGGGGGTGCCAAATCGGGAGAAGATGTTATCCTTAAGAAATTTGACAACTACTTTGTTGTCATTCGTCTTAGTTAGCACAGCTTCTACCCACTTAGAGACATAATCTACAGCAACCAAAATGAACTGGTTGCCGAAGGAATTGGGGAATGGCCCCATGAAATCGATACCCCAAACATCAAAAATTTCAACTTCAAGGATCGGGTTCAGGGGCATCATGTCTCTTCTTAAAATTTTCCAATTTTCTGACAATTTGCGCATGACTTGCAAAAATGATATGAGTCTTTGAATAAAGTGGGCCAGTAGAACCCACTTTGTAGAACTTTCTCTACAGTCTTGCGGGGACCGAAGTGTCCTCCGCATGCAAGGTCATGGCAAAAGCTGAGCACACTCCTCTGTTCCTCCTCTGGTATGCATCGTCTAATAATTTGGTCGGGACAATACTTAAAAAGATACGGTTCTTCCAGAAGAAGTACCGTACTTGGGCAAAGAAGCGGTATTGGTCTTGCTTTGTCCAGTCAGCAGGTAATTGTCCCGTGGCCAGGTAATTAACGATGTCAGCATACCAGGGTTCCTTAAGAATGGCTAGGATGTGCTCGTCTGGGAAATCTTCGTTGATCGGAGCTTGGATGGTTGGTGCATTCGGAATTCGTGAGAGATGATCAGCGACCACATTTTCTATACCTCTTTTATCCCAGATTTCTAAGTCAAATTCTTGAAGCAAAAGAATCCACCGAATCAGTCGGGCTTTTGCTTCCTTTTTGGTCATGAGGTATTTTAGAGCCGAGTGATCCGTAAAAATCACCGTCTTCGAACCTAACAAGTAAGCCGGAACTTTTCTAAGGCAAAGACAACGGCCAAGAATTCCTTCTCAGTCGTTGTATAGTTCTGTTGGGCGTCATTCAAGGTCCTACTCGAATAGTAGATCATGTGCTGCCTATTATCGATGCGCTGTCCTAGAACAGCGCAAATAGCAAAATCAGATGCATCACACATGATTTCAAATGGCTGGGCCCAATTAGGAGCAGAAATGATAGGCGCAGAAATCAGTTCTTGCTTAAGCTTCCCCATGACTTGAAACATTCATCGTTGAAATCAAAGGGCACGTCCTTAGCGAGCAGGTTGGTTAAGGGCCTCGCGATTTTGCTAAAGTCCTTAATGAACCGTCAGTTGATTGGTAGTGAAAAGTGCATTTTTATCATCATATTTACCATCACATTTTCATATTTATTCATTTAATTCTGCACATTTATTAATAATTTGTAATCTATTGTGTGCAGGCCTCGAATTATTATTTTAATAATAAATAAAGCTTAAAGAGCCCAAAAGCCCAGATCCAAGCCCATATTTGAAGCCCAAGGTCAAAGTGCAAAAATTAGATTGTCAAAGTGCAAATATACAAGGGCTAAAGTTGCAATTATTAAAGATGAGGGAAGGATAGACTTCTATCCAACCTTAAACTCTTGCAGATGAGGTTGAAAGCCAAAGATAAGAGTACAGAGATAAGGAAATTCGTTTAAAAGAGATTGGGAGAATACAAAATCTAGATAACTTGATTTCCAAGTTATATCCATATCCCACGATAAAGAGCCAGGATCGAACTTCTAGAAGCAGGCGCCCAGATGGACGGACCAGAAGAAGCCACGCGCCAAAGCGCGTGGCCAGATTCCCTAGACATGCCGCAATTCCACAGCAAAATCCCAGTTTCTGCGGCACTTTGATGTTATCTGGATACCAGATTTCGTGGACGACTTCATCCGGGACTCTTCAGCCTTCTACACCTATAAATACCCCCTGCAGTGCAACGTACAGAGTCGTCCAGAGGCAGAGCCAAGGGCCAAAAGCTAGGGTTTAGGTTTTTCTTTCTTCTAGGTTAGATTTTGTTTTCGTTTTTATTTTGTAAATTTTGTAACTGAGAGTGGAGGAAGCTTTCATGGAGGATGGAGTCTTCGCTTGTACTGAGGTGACAGCGGTATAAGCCCGCTTATCTTCCATTGTTAATGAAATCCATTTAAGGTTCGTTTTTGTTATTATTTATTTTTTTATTCTTGTGTTTATTCTTGTGTTTCTCTGTTCCTATTTTCTTTCTTCTATTTGTTCTCTAATGCCTTGTGAACAATGAGACCCAACTGCTTCGAGACTGCCTAGCCAACGAACATCCCTTGATGGCTTATGGCGATGAACATCCTATACGCCATACTTGCAAGTCTTCCGAGAAAAGGTAAATCATCGCACGGATCAAAGGTAAGCAGGCTGAAGAGGTTCGTACGTGTTTTCTTTATTTTCTTTCTTTAGTTTTGATCCACATCTTCCACAATTCTTTTCTTCACTTCATTGTAAATACCATTCATTGTAAATACCACTGCTAATAATAAAAAGATAATTTTTAGAGTAAAACTTGCTTAACGCTTCCATCGCAGTCCCTCCCTGAGGATCACGACCCGCATAGCCTTGCTACAGCGGATTAGAATTGAGAACTTGCACATCCTATTCTTAAAACTAAAATACTATATTTTTGTGTGCAGGAAATCTCAGTCAACAAATTGGCGCCGTTGCCGGGGAGGGACGGTAAGTTATTCTCTAATAAAAAAATATTTTTTATTAACTAATTCTTTTATTCTTTTCTATTTGCAGGTTTGGAGAACAGGAAACAGAAACATAGCAGCAGCAGTGGACATATAGCTATCCTGTGTCTCTGCCCTCGAAGGCAGAGCACAGGAAGCTACTGTTTTGCCGCAGATCTGCGGCCAGAGCCGCAATTCTGTGGCAACAGTAGAGAACTACTGATCCCAATTTCTGCAGGTTGCTGCAAAATTCAAATACTGTTTACTGCTCTGTTGATTTTGTTCTGTGATAACCCTGCTTACTGCTAATTAATTCAACAGTAAAAAGTTGTTGTTAATGATAAAAATTGATTAGACGTTTGCATATTAGGCACGTGTCTTTTCAATTTATTTATTTTACAGTTGAAGAGTGCTGGCGACAAGGTACGTTTGCATAGCATATAGATTAGGAAACACTCTTGGTTGTTTACTGCTTTCTTGAGTGATTACTTTTCTACAGCTTTACACGTACACTAATTCATTTTAAGGGCATAACCCATAAATAAGATAAGGTGGGGATTTCATCACCCTTCCTTAGCCCAAAAATCATATCCCAAGCACTCACTAACCCAAGCCTAACTTAAAATTAGTAGACGTTGGCCCTAGGGACATCTCGGACTCAATTAGGAGATTATCCTAAGGGGGAACAGTGCTGGAAGTGGACTCCTGCCAAATCAGTGTCTAGGAAGGGGATTGAGGGCCGAAAGCCCGAAGATTGGTGGTTATTTAATTAAGGAACGTCTTTGACGGAAAACCTCCCACCACTCTTACCCCGACCTGGCTGATTAACTTGTGGTCAAAGTCTACACCCTACCTCCATGGACAGTCTAACCAGTTAGGAGTCGTCTAGGTCTAGGTCTACCCTAACTTAGGGTAGAAAAAAAATTTTTTTTTTTGTTTGCTTGTTTGTTTCTTTTCTTTTTGTTTGTATTTGTGTGATATGGCCTATAACAACAATTTTTTCAATTTTAATGAGGATCCATATTACACGCCAACCTCTTATTCGGATATTACCAACCCGGCATATCATAACTTTGACCAACCTAGTGTGCCAGATTGGTCTTATCCGAATCATTACATGCCCCAGTCCCAATACTATGAACAAGATTGGAATAATCATCACTACTCTTCACAGAGTCAATGGGGATTCAATACCCCTGAGCCATATGGTCAACCACCTGTTCAACCAGTATCTTCACATACGTCTTTTCCCACATCACCAAGGTTTCAGTCCACCATTGATCTTTGATATGGATAGAAGAAAAAGTGGATCGGTTGCAAGATATAATGAATGGTCAAATTTCTAGACTTTCAAACATTCTTGAGCGAACCAACCAAGTTGATAGGAACCAAGAATCATTCTGTCTAGAAGACCTTGATCAAAATTCAATTTCATCACATCAATATGAACTTGCTCAACCCCAATCTTTGGACAAGTTGGCTAGTTTTAATTTCAATGAGATTGAATTAGATTGTGAATGTGAACCTGATCCCCAACTTTGCGATTCAGTTTCCATCTTCGAATCTATGTTGACTCCACTATCCTCACCCAATTTGGACCAACTTTCTGAGCCAACATTTATTCCTGTGCCCATAGATCATGAAATTGAATCACCCATTTTTGAAGATCATCATAGTGAACTTGACCAATTTCATACTTTTGAAAGTTCCCTTGACAAATTGGCAAGTTCTAATTTTTATGAGATTGAAACTAATGAGATATGTGCCCTAGATTCCTAAATCTATGATCAAGTTCAAATTCCCGAATCATTATTGACTCCTGTTTTGTTACCCGACTTAGGTAATATTTTAGAGCCAGTTTTGATTCCCACACCTATCATTCCTGAACTTGAATCACCAACATTGAGTCACATTCAATTATGGGAAAATGATTGTGGACTTGAGTTTCAATTTCTTGACTTGGACCCAATTCTTGAACCTAGCCCGACTCCTGAACCCTTACTTGATTTGAGTTTCTTTCCTGAGTCGGTATTAGTTCCTGAACCGATCATTCTTGAGTCCAAGTCAACCATTCTATCAAGTCACATTCTTTTGTTGGACATAGGTATAGACCATGACTCTGTGATGATTTTCCAGGACTGGTCATGTAAAGGGAGTAAGTTTCAAGAGAGGATCTTCTATGATCCTATTCATACTGGGGACTGTAAATATGTAAATAGAAAAGAGGTCAATAAAGGTAGGTCCCGTGAAATACCACATTATCTTGATTGGGTAGCAATGCTTGGCCCAATTAGACCACCACCGGAACTACCACCTAGAGGTAACTTCTGCCTTCCCTTCTTCTTTTTCATGCATATATGCATTCATTCATACATTGAGGACAATGCATGAGATAAGTGTGGGGGTAGGCTTTACTAACATACTAACATAGGTAGAAACTAACAAAAATTTGCTAAAAAAAAATTTTTTTCTAAAAAAAAAAAAAAAAATTGTTATAAAAAGGACAATATTTTGACTTATTTTTTGAAAGAAATCTAAGTTAGTTTTAAGAATTAGTAAAATCATGATTAGGATTTCTAAAAACTTGGTCAAAATAAATAAATTGTTTAATTTTTAGGTATAGGAGAGAAATTGAATAAGTAATTAGTCTTGATTTTTACCTTAATGAAATGTGCATACCTAATGCATAGCTAGGATTCTAAGACAAAGACCTTTGTGCCTCATATATATTAAAAAAATATATATATAAAAATAAAAAATAAAAAAGGGAAATCACTAATTAAGCTGGATACATGTGCCTCAAGAAGCATAAGTATTCACGCCTAAAGGTGAGTGTAAAAATAATAATAATAATAATAATAAAACCTTAGTTTTGTGGCCTAGTTCACTCGAATTTGAGTCCGCGGGGTGTTTTCTCACCTGGTGCCCTAAAGCAGACCGGTTTGGGAGTCACCGACTTTAAGTTCGCTACATGGGTGTATTAGAAAGCCTAAACTAAGAAAAATTATTTATATGTACTAACACATCTAATAATCAATTAGTTAGGTATTAGGGCCTCAAGAAGCCTTGATACTTACACAAAAGAAAATTAGATGAGTTATACATATCAAAATATATATATATATATATATATATAAATATATATATGTAAATAAATATAAAGAGACATGAGAGTCTAAGTTAAGGAATTCCTAGTAAAAAACATAAGGATGCATATGATTTTTGGTAACGAAAAAGACTATATTAGAAATTCAATTTTAATTCTTACCTAAAATGAAAAACAATTAACTTATAAAGACTAAGTTTGAAGAATGAATAAAAATGAAGATCCTAAAACTTATAGACTACTTAGTCTCTTCAAATATAATTCGAATATTTTCCTTTTTATGGATTTTGTGGGTGTAATCCGCTGAAAACCCTCACGAGACAACACTCGTCCTTTAGGGTAACCTAGAGGTTTAACGGCTTGTTGCACGTGCTAAGTGCAACCGTGATTCCTACGAAAGTGAGTTAGGTTAGATTAATTTTTCTTTTCTTTTTCTTTTCCTTTGTTTTTACTCGAGGACGAGCAAAAAGATAAGTGTGGGGGTGTGATTGGTAGTGAAAAGTGCATTTTTATCATCATATTTACCATCACATTTTCATATTTATTCATTAATTCTGCACATTTATTAATAATTTGTAATCTATTGTGTGCAGGCCTCGAATTATTATTTTAATAATAAATAAAGCTTAAAGAGCTCAAAAGCCCAGATCCAAGCCCATATTGAAGCCCAAGAGTCAAATTGCAAAAATTAGATTGTCAAAGTGCAAATATACAAGGGCTAAAGTTGCAATTATTAAAGATGAGGGAAGGATAGACTTCTATCCAACCCTAAACTCTTGCAGATGAGGTTGAAAGCCAAAGATAAGAGTGCAGAGATAAGGAAATTCGTTTAAAAGAGATTGGGAGAATACAAAATCTAGATAACTTGATTTCCAAGTTATATCCATATCCCACGATAAAGAGCCAGGATCGAACTTCCAGAAGCAGGCGCCCAGATGGACGGACCAGAAGAAGCCACGCACCAAAGCGCGTGGCCAGATTCCCTAGAAATGCCGCAATTCCACGGCAAAATCCCAGTTTCTGCGGCACTTTGATGTTATCTGGATACCAGATTTCGTGGACGACTTCATCCGGGACTCTTCAGCCTTCTACACCTATAAATACCCCCTGCAGTGCAACGTACAGAGTCGTCCAGAGGCAGAGCCAAGGGCCAAAAGCTAGGGTTTAGGTTTTCTTTCTTCTAGGTTAGATTTTGTTTTCGTTTTTATTTTGTAAATTTTGTAACTGAGAGTGGAGGAAGCTTTCATGGAGGATGGAGTCTTCGCTTGTACTGAGGTGACAGCGGTATAAGCCCGCTTATCTTCCATTGTTAATGAAATCCATTTAAGGTTCGTTTTTGTTATTATTTTATGTTTTTCATCTCTTGTTTATTCTTGTGTTTCTCTGTTCCTATTTTCTTTCTTCTATTTGTTCTCTAATGCCTTGTGAACAATGAGACCCAACTGCTTCGAGACTGCCTAGCCAACGAACATCCCTTGATGGCTTATGGCGATGAACATCCTATACGCCATACTTGCAAGTCTTCCGAGAAAAGGTAAATCATCGCACGGTCAAAGGTAAGCAGGCTGAAGAGGTTCGTACGTGTTTTCTTTATTTTCTTTCTTTAGTTTTGATCCACATCTTCCACAATCTTTTCTTCACTTCATTGTAAATACCATTCATTGTAAATACCACTGCTAATAATAAAAAGATAATTTTTAGAGTAAAACTTGCTTAACGCTTCCATCGCAGTCCCTCCCTGAGGATCACGACCCGCATAGCCTTGCTACAGCGGATTAGAATTGAGAACTTGCACATCCTATTCTTAAAACTAAAATACTATATTTTGTGTGCAGGAAATCTCAGTCAACATCGGTAGAGCCCAGCATGCCCTAAAAAGGATCTAATATCCTTGATGCTTTTGGGTGGTGGAAGCTTAGCAATCACTTCTACCTTAGCCTTATCTACTTCTATGCCTCTCCTCGAAATCTCATGGCCCAAGACAATCCCCTGTCTTACCATAAAGTGACATTTTTCCAGTTTAGAGTTAGGTTCTTCTCAATGCATCTTTGTAGCACTAACTCTAAGTGATGAAGACACTGATCAAATGAATCTCCATAGATGGAGAAGTCATCCATGAAAATCTCAAGAAAACGTTCCACTATGTCAGAGAACAAACTAAGCATGCACCGTTGGAACGTTGCGGGAGCATTGCACAATCCAAAAGGCATGCGCCGATAAGCAAAGGTTCCGAACGGGCAGGTGAACGTCGTCTTTTCCTGGTCTTCGGCAGCAATGGGGATTTGATTGTATCCCGAGTACCCATCTACGAAGCAGTAGTACTCATGTCCAGCCAAACGCTCAAGCATTTGGTCGATGAAGGGTAGCGGGAAGTGGTCTTTACGGGTAGCAGCATTCAACTTCCTGTAGTCGATACAAACACGAACCTTGGTAGGCAGTCTTATTTGTACCAACTCTTTTTCCTCATTTTCTACCACCGTAAAGCCAGCCTCTTTGGGACCACATGAACAGGGCTAACCCATTGGCTATCAGAAATGAGATAAATGATCCCATTATCTAATAATTTCATAATTTCAGCCTTCACTGCCTCTTACATGAGAGGGTTAAGCCTGCGTTGTGGGTCCCTCCTAGGGGTTGCTTCATCGACTAAATGGATTCTATGTTGCACTATGGCTGGACTTATTCCCTTGATGTCCTTCATCGTCCATCCAATGGCTTCCCTATGTCTTTTCAGAATAGACATTAAGCTGTCCTCTTATTGCTCAGTCAGGTGGGATGCTATAATGACTGGCAAGGTGTCCTTTCCGCCCAGGTAGGCGTACTTGAGGTGTTCAGGCAGGGCTTTTAGCTCTAGGGAGGGTGTTGCTTCATTGGAGGCAATCTTTGGGCTTTCAATCCTAGGATAGGGTACACTGGGGCTTGATGCCTAATCCACAGCTGAATCTACGATCTGGTCTAGATTAAAATCCTCAGCCTCCAGATGAAACTCTGCCTCAGTTTCTGTCTCCATACTTTTCTCATGTTCACTGGTCAGATTTTCAATAGAATTGACCTCAAATGTCTGATCATTGACATCCCTAGGTTGTCTTCCAAGATTGAAGACATTGACTTCCTTCGTCATGTCTCCAAAATTTAATCGCATGGACCCGTTCCTACAGTTGATTATGGCATTGGCTGTAACAAGGAATGGGCGCCCTAAGATGACGGGAGTCTGAGACCTAAGATTGGACACAGGTTGGGTCTCAAGCACAATGAAGTCAACGGGGTAAATGAAATCCCCGACCCGGATGAGGACATCTGTGATTTTCCCCTTTGGAATCTTCACAGATCGGTCAGCTAGCTGAATGGTGACTCGAGTTGGGCTTAGCTCACCCAACCCAAGTTGCTGGTGTACTGAGAGAGGTAGCAAGTTGATACTTGCTCCCAAGTCAAGAAGCGCTCTACTGATTTCGGTCTGTCCTATGGTGCAGGAAATGGTGGGACATCCGGGATTCTTGTATTTCGCCGGAATGGAACCAGACAGAATTTCGCTTATGTTGGTGGCCAAGAACACTTTCTTGGGCACATTAGTCTTTCTCTTCTTCGTACACATATCCTTAAGAAATTTGGCATAAGCCGGGACTTGTTGGATAGCGTCAAGAAGTGGCACATTCAATTTGACCTGGTTGAACATCTCTAGCATTTTCTCCATGTGCATGTTCTAATTATTCCTAAGCCTATTACAGGCTACTTGTCAGCAGTGTCATACTGCTTAGAGTTTGTTGCAGCTTTGTTGTTTGTGTGGGCGGATTGGGGAACTAGCAGAGGTGGAGGCTGGAGTGGGATCAGGATAGACAGGACTATTCTTCTGGTAGACCTAGTTGTCTACCTTCTTTCCAGATCGCAGTGTGTGAACAACATTACACTGGTTAATTGATGGATCCTGAATTTCATATGCTTGATTAGATGTTTTTGGGTTAACTAGCGGCTGACTAGGCAAAGTACCTTTTGATCTTTCACTTAGGGAGCTAGCTAATTGGCTCATCTGTATTTCCAATCTCGATATGGCCTGTGAATGACTGTTTAGAGTTTGTCCCTGGTTTTGCATAAAAGTGGTTTGGGACTTTATGAAAGCCTCTATGCTCTCCTCCAATTTACTGATCTTCTTATCCATTAGTGAGCCTTGGGAGGAGGAAGCTGGGGCTTGACTGGGAAAAGTTGGTGGAGGAGTAGGATGGTGAAAGTTGTTGGAGAAATTAGGCCTGGGAGGATTGTTTGGGGCCCAGGAGAAATTTGGGTGATTCCTCCAACCGGGATTGTAGGTCTGTGAGTAGGGGTTGTGAGGCGGCCGTGAGTAAGCAGCGTTCATGTGTTCCGGTGGCACTTGCTGGGCATAGAAAACATGGCACTCTTCAAAGGCATGGTTTGGTCCCTGACAAAATGAACAACCAGGATTGTGAATTGGTGGTGGGTTGATCTGGTTGACACTGGCAGGCTCTTTTGTTTCCAGAGCCTCTATCCTTCTCATTAGGGTAGCAATCTTGGCCTCGGCAGCTATGGATGATTCTATAGACAGGAGCCCTCCTCTTGAAGCTATAGATGGTGAATTCCTAGGTTTCTCCGAGGCTGGCTCCCATTGCAGGGTTTTCTCAGCTAAATCCTCAAATAAATCCCAACCCTGATTCTCATCCTTCTGCAAGAACCCTCCCTAACACATGGTTTCTAAAAGGGTTTTCGTCTGATAATCCAATCCATCGTAGAGAATCTGGCACTGACGCCATTTCTCCACACCATGGTGAGGGCAGTGAGCTAGGAGATCTTTGAATCGCTCAAAGTATCTCCAAAATGGTTCACTCGGTTCCTGCCTAAACTGCATAATGTTCTTCCTAATGAGGGCAGTTTTGTGAATTGGGTAGAATTTCTTCAAGAAGGCCTTGACAAAATCACCACGTCGTGACTGAATCTGCTGCCAAACTGTACAACCACTTCTTAGCTAGGTCCTTTAGGGAAAAAGGGATGAAACGTAACCTAACGGCATCGTCTCCTAGCTGAGGTATACGCATCATGAGACATACTTCTTCAAATTCCCTAACAAAGAAGTATGCGTCCTCAGATTCTAAACCATGAAATTTGGGAAGAGCGTTAATGAATTGGGGTTTTAACTCAAAATTATTGCCATTTGCTTCAGGAAGTTTTATGCAAGATGGAAGTGAAGTTCTGATCGGGTAAAATCTATCCTGAAGCGACGCCATCACCGGTTCTGGATGCAAGGGTAGAGAAGTGTTTCTTGTTAATCTGAAAGTTGACGGATCTCTCACCCACTCTTGCATGCAGCACACCACAAATAACGTAAAAACAATGAACAATTGAAAAGAATGAAAAAACAAACAAAAGAAAGAAAAACAACCACAAGCCTTAGTCTAAGGTACCTGGACCTAGACGACTCCTAACTGGTCGATTCTCCGGGAAGGTTGTTGCAGGAACTCGACTACAAGCTAATCGGCCAGGAAAGGGCAAAGCTCGGGGGGAGGTATCCGAGCGGAGCCACGAGCCTAATTACGCCAAACCACGGAGCTTTCGAGGCTTTACCTCTCAATCCACTTTCCTTAGATACCGATTTTAC
This sequence comes from Agave tequilana, assembly GCA_038442645.1. Lineage (NCBI taxonomy): Eukaryota > Viridiplantae > Streptophyta > Magnoliopsida > Asparagales > Asparagaceae > Agave > Agave tequilana. The sequence continues at coordinate 84,335 of JAVJIF010019060.1, read as the reverse complement.
AGGAGTAAAGTTCTTACAATTTTCAACCTCGGTTAATCTCTTAGTGAGTCCGAGATGTCCCTAGGGCCAACGTCTATTAATTTTTAGTTAAGGCTTGAGAAAATGTGAGTGCACTTGGAGATGGTTTTTGGGCTAAGGAAGGGTGATGAAATCCCCACCTTATCTTGTTTATTTGGGTTTTGCCCTTAAAGTCAATTGTGTAAGTGTACAGTTTATTCACAACAAGGTAACATTCAAAGATGTAAATCACTTCAAAATGTTGGTCCTATTCTATATGAATGCACACGTACCTTGTCTTCAGCACTCTTCAACAGAAATTGAAATGAATTGAAATAGACACGTGCCCTAAATGCAAAAGTCTAGTCCAAATTTTAATTAAACAACAAATGAATTTCTGTTGAATTTATTACACATGCATAGGGTGAAGCATCCAAGGAAACTAAAAATTTATAAAGCAATTTTTTTAGCGGCTTTCGGCAACCCTGCAAACGAGTAGGTTAGTACTTCAATCGGAAAAAACTCGTTTTTACACGAATTTTCCGAGGGCAAAAATCCTCGCGCAATGTCCTTGGCCACCTCTTTTGCTTCCCTCGAAAGTGAGCTCCTTTGTACTTCTCCTACACAAAAAGAAAGAACAATCTTTAGTATTGAACAACAAAGCCGTTCCCTCCCCGGCAACGGCGCCAAAATTTGATCGGCAAAAAGCAAGCACAAGAAAAGTAGAAAGGGAGTGGGTCGAAGTTACTACTTTTACGATTCTTCTGTAGTAGCGAAGTGGCTATACGGGTCGTATCCACAAGGAAGGAGAGCGATGGAAGCTTGATGCGGCTTTTATGTTCAAGAAAAGAGAATGTTCTTTGTTTCCAATAAAGAATTGAAAAGTGAAAACAAGTTATTTTTAAAAATTATTGAAAATTGTTTTGGTGATTTGTAAAGTGATTTTTTTCTTAGTTGTAAAAATGCATGGCTAACTTTCTACTAAGTGCTCCCACTAATTTCTAACTTTTGGAAGATAGCCTCACGATGGATCATACGCGAATACAACCCTTTTTGCATTGGAACTATTCACGTAGAAATCGAGTGAAAGTTCATCCTAAAACTTAGCCTTACTCGGCAAAAACTCGGACATTCCCTTATCAAGATCCGATAGAAGGCGAGAATAAGGGAAGACTCGAGTGCACTAATTGTATCGGCAAAGTTAAAAGGAAAAGTCTCTAACTTACAACAACAAGTAAAGTATACAACTCATAGATCATCAAAACTCATTAAGCATGAAGTATAAGAAAGTAGATACTTGTAGGTAAATTAGAGTTAGAACCCTCATCTTAAGATGCCATAGCTCTCATTTGCACAAGGCTTGTTTATAGGCTAGAAAAACTAGCTGTTGGGGCAATTTTTCAGCCCTGATGGCTGTCGGTCGACCGACCCGGTCGACCGCCAGCGGTCAGATTTCTGACCGTTGGAGCCTCGGTCAACCGGCCCGGTCGATCGTGGCCTGGAACAGAGAGCAGATCTCTCTGTCGGTCGACCGTCCCAGTCGACCGGGGCTTTCCAGAGAGTAGAAGCTCTCTGCGGTCGACCGGGTCAGTCACCGGCCCTTCAGCCAGACTGGCGTACACGTTCCGTGCACGTCAGTCGACCGACTCGGTCGACCGACTCCTAGCTCGGTCGATCAGACCGGTCGACCGGCAGAAGTCAGGACAGGATTAATTAGGGATTAAAAACTTGATATTTTGACTTTGATAAAATCTCATAAAATCATTAAAAATCTACAAAAATAGTTTCAGTATTACAATTTGATATACAAACATGTTTGAGAAAAATCAAATCATGTTTCAAACATTTTGAACTATTTTTGTAACTTAGAAATTTTGACTCAAAACAAAAACCGTATTTTTCCAAATTGGTTTTTCCAAAACTTATTTTTCCAAAACTTCACCAAACACAAAAACAAGATATCTAAACAACTTTTAAAGCATAGAGTGTATGAAAATGATCCACTACACATACATGATGAAATATCTATGTTTTTGACAATAAGCACTAAATCGTTTTGGTTAAAACACATGTATATATAAAACTCCATAAACCAAAACGGTATTTTTCCAAATGAAAAATCCTTTTATGAAAACTCATCTAAATCAAGAGTGTGTGTGTGTGTATATACTATACTTGAGCAATCCGCCAACTATTCTATCCTTTACATTTTAACTAAAAATAAAATCTTAATAAAAACAAACCTAGACTCAAGTCTTGATCTTGAGGGTCTTCATTTGAAGTCTTCTTCTCCTTCTTGACTTGGTCCAAACATGATCCATAGAGTTAGACTCCTCTTGAATACTTGATATGGTCTTGATGCATAGGCTCTTGAATCAAACCGTACTAGCTCCAAAACTTGACTTTAAATCCTTTGATGAAGCTAAACACCAACTAAGATCTTGATCATAAATCTGATACTAATTAAAACTAGAGTGATGGGCCGTTGGGCCAACAATCTCCCCCTTTTGATGATGACAAAACTCATGAAGTTATATATGCATGGATTAAAGTAAAGCTTCAAAGAAGCTCCCCCTTAACTCATGCATCACAATAAATAATAAGATATGATAATGAAGTGCATAAAACTAAACAACTAAACATGCATCAATAAGGTGAGAGACAAAACATAAATCCAAAATCCTTTTTCTAAAAGACTTTTCTCCCCTTTTTGTTTAAACTTTTATAAACATTCTTTTCATTTTCTAAAGCACAAGATGCATAAATTCAATATATGCAAAAACTCAAATATGCGTATATAAGCTCAAAATCTTTCTCTCTCCTTTTTGTCAATCATCAACAAAGGGGTAAAACTCAAATCGATCAATAAAATATATGCGATATACATTCATGAAGAGGAAGACGCTAAGTTAACTTTCCTATATATATGCATTACATGAAGAAGGGATGACAAGCCCTAATTCACATAACACATAATATGCAATGCATAAGAGGAGATGTGAAGCTTCCCCTACACACGTGTACCGCATAAAGAAGAGTTGTCAAGCTCCTCAATATAAGATACACTCAACATGAATCTATATGTAGAAGAGATGTTAAGCTCCCCTTGCATATAGGCAATCATATCAAAACATTTTTAATTTCTTCAATAAAACAAATTTTGAAAATTTACTCAAGGTAATAAAACACATTTTAAGATACTCTTAAATCAAATTTTAAGATATCATATAAAAAAATATTTTTTAAAGATGCCAATTGTAAATAAACATTACAAAAAATTTTTAATTTCTTAAATCAACAAATCAATTGTAATTGAAATATTTTTATAGTGAAAAGCACTACCAAATTGAAGAATAAATATCTAGTTAAAATAATTTTTGAAAAACTAGTTAAAGATCCTTCAAAACATGAAACCAAATCATATGTATCATGAAACATACCTAATACACAAAATTCGACACTCAAAATCCATAAAGCTCAAAATGATCATGAAGCATAGTCATGAATAAACAAATAAAGTGTGAGTGCACAAGAATCATATAATTAGCATTTTTCATGAAAATAGTCAAATAAAGCTTAAAACAAACATGAATATCATTTTATCAAACAAATCATATAAATTTATTTTTCATATAAAAACAAACTTCTAAGTATATGTATGATTTATCCAAAACTAACAATATGCATACATATCCCAAACATAAAAAGAGTCCATGAGATAAATTGCATGAAGGCAAATGACTCAAGGGGTATATATGTATATTAATTAGATTTGAAATACAAAATACATATACATGAAGTAAAACATGAAAATTGGCAAAATAAGTGTAAATGAGGAAATCATCAAAACTAGGCTATACATGTGCATATAGTGAGTACAAATGATAAATGAAGTGCAAACATATATGAATCAAATGTTGCTCACTACTTGTACAAGTATAAATCCAAGTTTTGATAAAAACTACATCTAAACTAGTATTTATCACATGAAGCATAATCATGAAAACAAACATGCTAAAAATCATCAAATGAGAGCATGTAAATAAACTAGGAGTTTTAGAGATAGTTACCAACACATGAACTATACTCCAAATCTCCAAAACAAGGTGGTTGTCCCACTAAACCTCCTTGATAGCGGTGCATCAAATATGTGTTCATCGAGTCCATTGCAACCACCACCAAGGCACCATCCCTCTCACGTTTTGTGAGAGCTCGCACCTACATCAAATACAAAAGGTGAGAATTTTGGTACCCATTTTCTATTGGCTTCTTGAGGATTAGCATTATAAGGAACCCAAACATTTTTGTTAGCAAAATTCAAAGCATTTATCTTATCATAACAAATTTTGCTAAATGGCCTTTGCAGCAACAATGTGTACACTTGTACACTCTAGGATGCATATGTATATGAGTGTGATCATGACGTGCAAAGTGTGCATATGCATGATGAGGGTGATGTGCATGAACATGTGGAGCTTGTTTCTTTTGAAACAAGGATTCCAATTTTTTATGGTTAAATGCACAATTGCTCAAAGTTGAGCTTAAACAATCAATTCTATTTTTCAAAAATTTAACTTCATTTTTATCAATGATGGCATGTAAAATATGATGAGAATGAGAATCATTTTTCTTATTCTTTTTAGAAACATTTTCTTTTTCTTTTGAACAATTTTTCTTTTCAAGGAAGAGTTTTCATGCAAAGCAGCTTCCTTTTGTTTTTCCACCTAAACAATTTTAGTTTTCAAAGAATTGTTTCCTTCACAAAGATCATTTAATTTAGAAAGCAAGGAAACATTTTCATTTTTCAAAATTTCATTTTCTTTTTCAAAGCATGCAATTTTATTTTTAAAAGACTCATTTTCTTTTAAAACATTTTCAAAACTAGTTTGAATAGAATCTTTTTTTTTAACATGCAATCTAATTTATTTTTCATTTTCTTGTTATCCTTTTAAGAAATTCATATTTTTCAAGAAGTTGTTGACAAAAATGATTCAAGCTCATCATAAGACATATCAACATCTTCATCTATCTCAGATTCGTTAGTTACCTCAAAGGGTTATCCCCTTAGACCATGTAGCACATGTTGGAGCGTCACTTCCAACATCCGAGCTGCTCCCCGCATAATATTGTTCATTTTCGCCAAGGGAGATGATGGTGTTCCAAACTACAAAAGCCGAGTCAATGTTAGCAACCCTACATAAATAACCATTATTTAGGGTACTCTTTAAAGTATGAATGGCTTTTGAGTTAGCCTCAATATACTTGCTATTGTTAACATATGAATCTTTAATAGTAGCAACATAAACATGAATGCCTAGGCCTTTGAGTTACATAGACATCTTAACCTTCCAAGTTGGGATGTTAAGAATGTCAAAAGTGGGAGGTGACATGAAATCCATGGTGTGTGTGCAAATATTGTGATTAGTTATAAAATGAGGATCTTTAACTCTAGGTTGTTAGACCCAAATTAAGAGCACTTGGCTCTGATACCAACTGTAATCACCTAGAGGGGGGTGAATAGGTGATGGCTAATATAATGGTCAATAAATGCGGAATTAAAACTATTTAATGCAAACTAAAACTTCTTAAACTAAACACCAAGTATAACATAAGAGTGTAGCCGGATTTCCCGTGAAGGGCTCTGGACTAACTCCTCAAGATTCCTCTAAATAAGAGTTGAGGTGCCGCGTTGGCTCTCTTGGTTGAATACTAGTGTTACCAAACAATCCCCAAACATATAACAATATGAGCACAAATATATATCAAGTATATAAAGATGAAAGCAATATAAGTATGCAAGATATAAACAAGTAAGAGATAAAGAGAGAGCAATCGCAAACACGGGAGATTTGTTTCGAGGTTCGAGCACACTTGCTCTACGTCTCCGCCTTCAACACTATGAAGGATTTCTACTAAAATCGATCCCACCGGATCACTCGGTGCTGCAACACCTACAAGGCGAGTTCACACTTGAACTCCTTGGACTCTCTAGTCCCCGAACACACCGCAAACTTACAAGCTCGCCGAGGCCGCACCTCAAACAAAGAGTTCACACACGAACTCGAAACACCGCGAACACACACGTCCGCCTCCTCAAAGCAAAGATGAAGTCTTTGGTGATCACAACACTTTGATCACCTAAAAATAATCTCACAATAACACTCCTATAGGATAAATATAACAATGGATAGCTCAAGTATTTGTGTGAGGAAACTAGGGTAGAAATGGTGGACGAGAAATTAAGAAATCACTTTGAAAATCACTCTTGATAAACTCTCTTTTGATTTGAAAATATTGGCTCTAAAACTTGTGGATATAACCACTGAAAATGAGTAAGAAAAACTAGCCCAAAAACTTCTTCAAAATCTTGCAAAAAACAGACCACAAACCCCCTTATTTATAGGCTAGAAAAACTAGCCGTTGGGGCAATTTTTCAGCCCTGACGGCTGTCGGTCGACCGCCAACGGTCAGATTTCTGACCGTTGGAGCCTCGGTCGACCGGCCTGGTCGACCGTGGCCTGGAACAGAGAGCAGATCTCTCTGTCGGTCGACCGTCCCGGTCGATCGGGGCTTTCCAGAGAGCAGAAGCTCTCTGCGGTCGACCGGCCCTCCAGCCAGACTGGCGTGCACGTTCTGTGCACGTCGGTCGACCGTCGGTCGACTCCTAGCTCGGTCGACCGGACCGGTCGACCGGCAGAAGCCAGGACAGGGTTAATTAGGGATTAAAAACTTGGTATTTTGACTTTGATAAAATCCCATAAAATCATTAAAAATTTACAAAAATAGTTTCAGTATTACACTTTGATATACAAACATGTTTGAGAAAAATCAAACCTTGTTTCAAACATTTTGAACTCTTTTTATAACTTAGAAATTTTGGCGCAAAACAAAAACCTGTATTTTTCCAAATTGGTTTTTCCAAAACTTATTTTTCCAAAGCTTCACCAAATGCAAAAACAAGATATTTAAACAACTTTTAAAGCATAGAGTGTATGAAAATGATCCACTACACATACATGATGAAATATCTATGTTTTTGACAATAAGCACTAAATCGTTTAGGTTGAAACACATGTATATGTAAAACTCCATAAATCAAAACGGTATTTTTCCAAATGAAAAATCCTTTTATGAAAACTCATCTAAATCAAGAGAGTGTGTGTATATACTATACTTGAGCAATCCGCCAACTATTCTATCCTTTACATTTTAACTAAAAATAAAATCTTAATAAAACAAACATAGACTCAAGTCTTGATCTTGAAGGTCTTCGCTTGAAGTCTTCTTCTCCTTCTTGACTTGGTCCAAACATGATCCAAAGAGTTAGATTCCTCTTGAGTACTTGATGTGGTCTTGATGCATAGGCTCTTGAATCAAACCGTGCTAGCTCCAAAACTTGACTTTAAATCCTTTGATGAAGCTAAATACCAACTAAGATCTTGATCATAAATCTAAGACTAATTAAACAAGATCATTAGTACTATAACTATATGAGTTGATCATCATCAAAACTAGAGTGATGGGCCTTTGGGCCAACAGGATATTCTCGATCTGATTCTCAAGAAGCGTTTGGGCAAACTCGAAGGAACTGCCACTAGAAAGGACCAACTCAATACAGGAGTTCATGGAAGCAAAAAATTATTGTACCATTTGATATGCTTGTTCTTCCATGATGTCAGTGGCTGGAGACAACCCTGCTGATGCACTCTCGGATCCCCTTTCCATGATAGGATGAGAGATGGGAGCCAATTCAACTTGTGTAGGGGTGAGGCGGACAATAGGCTCATCCGACACTGAGGTCGTCGCTAACACCTCCGGAACGGTTATTATTGTAGTAGCCTCCATAGTAATAGGGGAAGCAACAAACTCCACGGCACTGGGTTCACCGGCCGAAGTCTGAACTGCGTTGTCTTCTGCGCCAAGGCTCGCCATGGGATCCTCTACTTAAGCTACCCCAGTACTCTCTGCAACTATAACATTAATGTCAGTGGTAATAATGAAAAGAAGAGTATTCAGCACGTCTGTATTCTTTTACCAAGTTAAAGATCTGAAAATAGCAAATCACTAGATAAGCCACTTGGGGATGATGGTTCCTCGACCTCGGCGGTTGCACTCTCATGAGACACTCTAGTAGCAGGAACTTTGAGACCCTCCTACTGGGCCAACTCCTGGATCATCTCCTCAATGTGAGAAGAAGTTATGGCTTCACTACCAGCTACCACCCTTGTAGAAGAAAATTAAAAGGAAGAATTAAAACATTGTCTCAACTTGATGGAGAACAAATTAAGGAGGAAAAAGAAATACCTTTCGTAGTGGCAATCTCTGCTGTCGGTGGAACCATTGCAGGGACGTACCCCTGTATCTCTTCCTCCGATATATGTGAGAATTTGCTCGTATCAGAAAGAGCGAGTTCATCGCTGAAGTCGACTTCCTCGCCAGAATAATATTCACGCTCCTCGGACGAGAAAGACGATAATTGGACCCAGGAGGTCTCAGTGATTGGGGCTTTACCACTAAGAACCCCGGTAGTAGGACTGGATTCAACAACCTTCGAGGTAGGCATCAAAACACTGGGGGACCCAGGTTGTTGCACCTCCACCCTTCTCTCATGAGCTAAAGAATGACCGGGCTGAGTTGAGACTCTCAGAATCTCAACATCACCCCCTCCACCAAGTCAACTTCAGGTCACTTGACCTCTTCAGCCATGACAGGTTCACCCATTGCGGGGCCCCTACTACGCAGATCTCAGGAGTAAAGATTGGGGACTTCCTCCTCCTCCTCTTCTTCTTCCTCCTCCTGCTCCTCAGCAACAGGAGGGACTACTTTGAGCATCGAAGCTTCAGTCTCATATCCTCTCCTAGCCTTCTTCGGGTTAGGCTCACCCTGGGAAGTAGAGCCGCAAGGACATTTGGCCACAGCTTGCCATCTCCTTCTGGTAGATTGTCCCTTGGATGCTGTTACTCGACGCCCTGGCTCCGTAGCTATTGCTCGGCTGACCTCCCTCCTCGGCTCCATCCCTGCCTCCCCTCCTATTTCGCTCTCGGCTACCTGGTACTCGGTCATACCTCGCACACGCTTGTTGGAATCTAACTTGGCTTTATAAGATGCCTTGATACTCTTGATGCAAGAGGTATTTATTTTGAAGCCAGGCACCCTACTATCAAGGAAGTACCACGTGCAGAAACTGAGGCTGGTATAACAATTGGGCGTCCTGTGAGGCATGCTGAAAATAGCTCTCATCCCTCAAGCTACACTGTAGTACCACACCGAGCACCTTCAAAATAGGTTGCCACTGAGGTGGAGTCCAGTGTTAGGGTTGCCGACATATAATTGATCATAGCCAAACTGCCGAGCAAAATGACTTGGCATGTAAGGCTCGATCGTACATGAGTTACCTTACCAGAAGATCAAATATCCAGGTCGAATATTGATCAGCCACTAGAAAACTCTAGATGGCCGCCTTGTGAAGTCATCTGGTCCCGCAAGGTCAATAAACTTATCCCCGTAGGACGCACCAAAAATCTCGGGGAAGCAACGATCGAACTGATAAATTCGAGTCGCTCAGAATGGATCTTCGAACAAAGAACATATAGTAGGAAGACCAGCTCGAATTATCCAGGCTCTGCATGAAAGGAATGAAGCCTTTAGAGGGAGACACTGCCATTATCAATGAAGGACAGTGCATAACGTATCAGGCCATCAGGTACGTATATGAAAGCTCGATCCTAGGTCTAGGAGTCCTCACTTCTGGCCTTCCTTCCGAATCTACCACTGGCCTACCCTGGGAGTCTACAATGGCCTCCACTTGGCACAGACTTTTGGTCAGCGCTCGTAATCCACTCTAAATTCTGGCTACCATCGCTGGAAGGAGAGCGATAGACTTCCCGTAGGCAAGCAAGACCGCCGGGTGCACCACGTTGGCAACGATTGCTTCATGCGACAGTGTTGGCACCACACAATGATTCAGCCATAGCTTGAGGAAATTCACCAATAGAGCCCGGTCAGAGATGGGAATTCGGGCCTAGTGATGAAAACTTTCAAAAATCGTATCAGGTTTGAAAGTGTCCTCATTTGACTCGGTGGTGTAGAAGCTTGTGGAGGCACTGATCCTCTTAGCGATTTCTTCATCAGTGCAGGGGGCCAGACTAATCACTGGACTAAATTTTTTGTTTATGCCGTTGAACAGATAGCTAGCCCAGGACATCTACTTAACGCCCCTGTTCCTCCAGGTGGATATCTGCCTACAAATGTGAAAGTGGCACAACACTTCCCAATATGTCTCGTACACCGAGGATCCTCTTCCTCAAGAGGTGAAGCTCCTCAGAGGTCGGGACGTACTCCTTATAAGGGGCATCTCCCATAACTAGCCCTGAAACTTCATATAACTCATGGAGATCGAGCCCCATCTCCCCGACTGGAGTAAAAAATGTGCCCGTCAGAGGATTACAATGCTCCAACATGCCATAAAAGTTGTGGGAGCTCTGCGGGAGACCATACTGCACGGCCCGAACCGAATGGTACAAACCTACTTATATCAGCAAATCCTTAAGCTCGGTAAGAGCAAATCCAACCATCCAACTCCACCAAGATTTGTCGGTAGAATGGACCTACCCAGGCAGACAAAGTCAGTAAGAAAATCACCCCTCACCTTCAGGAATTGGTTGATAAAGGTGGTGGCCAACTGAGGGGTTTCTCCTTTTGGATACTCAGTCCTGACCAACCTGGGAAGTAAATTGAATACATCTTTTCCGTGGCCAGCAAGGTATGCTTCTTTGGTACCCAATCTGCCGAGAGACACACCGGAGAAAAATCATGAAAGATCCCACTCCATCGCGCGGTGTACCGACATGTGCTGAAGATAGGATAAGGGGTACATCCTCTCCCCTATCTGGCGGAGCTACTTATAGTCTCCGTCACACAAGATCCTATCTGTAAAACACCTAGAGGGGGGGTGAATAGGTGTAAATGCTAATCTAGAACTAAATGCAAAACTTAATACTCTAAATGCGGAAGCTAATGCAAATCTTGCAATCTCACTTAATACAATACAACAAGTGTAGACGAATTCCCCGTGAAGGGCTCTGGACTAACTCCTCTTGATTCCCCTTGAAATGGGTTGAGGCGCTATGTGAAGCTCTTGTTGGATGAGTATAAGTAATGCACACACAAACAACCAAGCATATACAAGATATAACAATATGAACTATGCAAGGCAATACAAGCAATATGATATGAATGATATGGCAATAATAATGATGCTATGCACAAATAAATGAGAGAGAGTTAGAGAGACAATGGATCAAACGCTAAGACCAAGATATGTTTCGAGGTTCGAGCACCTTGCTCTACATCCCCGCCTACACCACCGTGTAGGATTTCCAATCCACTATCTCCCACCGAGGGAACCTTCACCGAGAAGGATTTGTTACAACTCTAGGAGTACCAAACTCCTCTCTCAAACAACCACCTCACAACCGAGAGGTAGGCCCGAAGCCAATACAACAACCAACACCTCTACCGAAGAGGGTTACCACCAAACTCCACCTCTCACTAGAGGGAGCAAACCAATCACCCGATCACCTCTACCTAAGAGGGATACAACAAGAATAAGGGTGTTTACAACAAGTGGTTCCAAAAACCACAAACTCAATCTCTCTTTTCTTTTTCTCTTTTCCACAAAACAAGATCCTAATAGATTAGGATAGGTGATAGCTCAAGTGTGAAAACAAGGTGTTTTTGGAAACAAGCAACAAAGAAAAACTAATTGGGAAATCTCTTGTAAAAGATAGAAAATGAAAGATCAAATCAAAATCCCAAAACCTAGTTTTCTTTGATTTTCCAAAAACCCGAAAATAATGAAGATGAGAAGTTTAAAGCCCAAAAACTCTTTTAAAAACTTGTTTTAAACTCAGGAAAACTGGGGATTTTTATCTTCTAAAAACCTTGGCCAAAATCCCAAAGAGTTGGGGTTTATATAGGTCAAACCAGAAACTAGCCGTTAGGCTGATGTGGCAGCCTGACAGGCTAGCGGTCGACCGACCCGGTCGACCGCCAACGGTCGGAAATGTGACCGTTGGGCAACTGCGGTCGACCGGCCCGGTCGACCCAAACAAACAGAAAGCAGAGCTCTCATCCCGGTCGACCGGCCGGTCGACCGGTCGACCGTCCAGTGACTCCAAACGTGCACAATCTGTGCACGTCGGTCGACCGTCCCGGTCGACCGGCTTCACCTCAAGTCGACTAGGTCAGTTTGACTAGTCGACTGATTGAAGTCTGGAACAGAAATCTGGGTCAGAAAAACAGTGTAAAATATTTTTCTAAAAATCTTTTAACACTTCTAAAAATCACCAAAAATAGTTTTATCATTTTATATAGAAACACAAACTTGTGATAAAAATTTCAAGACATATATCAATCATATCAATTCATTTTTGAGTCTTGCAAATTTTATCAAAAACAAAACTTGTATTTTTATCAAACTTGATTTTTCAATACATGAATAGGATAGTCAAAATAAGTTTGTCTAGCAAGTTTAAAGCATGTATGTATATCTAGAACATATCTAATATACATAGAAATAAAGTAAACTTGTTTTGATCTACTATTCATGAAAACCAAAATCCAAATCATGAAACGTGTGTGTATGTGCACTTGAGCATATCAACTATTCTAAACTTTACAAATGGATCTAAATACACAAACCTAAACTAGGATACCTAAGTCTTCTTGACGATCTTCCATCTTCAAGTAGACTTGCTCCCAAACCGTGATCCACCGAGTGCAAATGAATGATCTTTAAGCTTTGGCACCGGAATCATCAAGAAAAGCTTCTAAACTCCTCGTTGAAGCTAATCACCAACTAATATCTTGTTAATTGATCTGAAACTTAAAATCACAAGAATATTAGTAAACATAACTAAATGAGTTAATCATCATCAAAACTAGAGTGGAAGGCCTCTGGGCCAACAATCTCCCCTTTTTGATGATGACAAAACTCATGGAGTTATATATGCATGGATTAAAGTTAAGCTTCAAAGAAGCTCCCCCTTAACTCATGCATAACAAATGAATGAATAGATATGCAATAAAGCTCTTAAACATGAATGCATAAATATGCACAAACAATAAAGGTTCTAGATACCAATGAAATGTTCAAAAACAAAACCATGCTCTAGATACCAATAAACTCTAGATACCAATAAACATACATTAAACTATATTAAACTTAATATATGCAAAAACATAACTATGCATATATCAAACTCAACCAAATCTTTCTCCCCCTTTTTGTCAATCATCAACAAAGGGGTAAACAATCAAAACCATAAATAAAATGAGGGGTAAAAATCTTTCTTCCCTTTTTGTCAATAAAAATAATAAAAAAAATGTTCTCCCCCTTTTTATCTAAAACAAAAACAAAGTCAATAAGGGGTGACTTTAAAAACATGATATCAATTGAAAATATGTCAATGAAGCATCTTGATACCAATAAACAAAGATCAATAAATGTTATATGCTATATACATTCATGAAGAGGAAGACGCTAAGTTAGCTTCCCTACATATATGCATTACATGAAAGAGGGATGTTAAGCCCTAATTCACATAACACACATTATGTAATGAATAAGAGGAGATGTGAAGCTCCCCCTACACACGTGTACCACATAAGGAAGAGATGTTAAGCTCTTCAATACACAATACACTCAACATGAATCTATATGTTGGAGAGATGTTAAGCTCTCCTTGCATATAAGAAATATAAATCAAAACTTTTGTATTTTCTTTAAACAAAATTTTAGATATCAATTTAAAAACACAAGACATCTTGATATCAAAAGATAGTATTTTTCTTTTTCAAAAACAATTGAAATGACTATTTCCTATCATAAAGTATGGGAGTGGAAATACAAATACCAAATGAAATATGAAAATCGAATTCTCTCCCCCTTTATGAAATACAAACAAAACACATGCATAGGCTTGAAATAAGATACCAATTGAAAACTAAATCAATTGAAATGAAGTTAAAGCTCAAGCTCTAGCATAAACAACTATTTGTGCTCTAAGATATAGGAATATAGTAGGCACAAATAAAACAAGTATATGTGTATGAAATGGAATGAGTATCAATCACCAATAGATGATACCAAATGAAAACATACATACACAATAAACATATGAGTATACAAAAAAGGTCAAAATGATACCAATTGAAAGAGTTCAATGATACCAATTGACATAACAATAAAAGCATGTGTATACCTCATAACCAATACCTCCCAATCATGGTTCAAGTTTTAAATGATTTTCAATGTAAAGCATACATGAACATGATCTCCCATCCAACCACCCTTGGATGGTAGGAGTTTTCAAAAATAGATTTGAAAATGTAGTTTGTTTGAAAATCTCTACCAAATGAAGAACATCGCAACAGTTAAATGAAAAACTTGTTAACTAGTACGAAATCCTTCAAGTAAGGAATAAAACAAAATAATTTTTCATAAAACATGAAATTCACATGATAATCAACACTCTAATTCGATTTAGCATAAATATGACTCATGAAAGCAAAACATGAGTAAGCAATAAATGTGAGTGTACAAATAAAATGTGAAGATCATAACCATGAAAATGAGGCAATAAGCTCAATTATTCCTTAAAACACGAAATCATCAAAACTATCTAATCTTCAAGGCATATGTATGTCTAATACAAACTAAAGTATACATACATATCCAAAACATAACGAGTCCACAAAGATATATGCATGAAGGCACCTGGCTCAAAAAGGATACTCATGTATAGTCAATAGTTTGGATAAGATGGACATATACATGAAGTTAAACATGAACACATGAAAACTTGAAAAACTAAATCTTTCATTAAAACAAATGTCATTTCAAGGTATATGTATGAATTGTCAACACAATAAGTATACATACATATCCCTAAACACAATTTGAGTCCATAATAGAGATTTGCATGAAAGGCAAATGACTCAAGGGGTATACATGTATATCTTAATGTTTTGGCAAAATAAACATATACATGAAATGGAAACTCATAATCATAAAACAAATCAAAAATATGAATACAAGTTTAAAATGCATGGATCATCAAAACTAGACTATACTAGCACATTTAATGGGTTCAAATAAGCGTTCAAGCCCAACATATATAGATTTATTTGTAGCCCACTATATGCACAAGTATATAACTAGTCTTAATGAAAACTAACACTTAAATAAGTAATCAAATCATTAAGCATTAAAAATAAGATAAAAATCATCATGATAAGACTAAAACATGATTACTATGTAAATTCACATGTATTAGATTCATGATGTACATTATACCTTAAACAAAAGTGAGAACACTAAAAATGGATTCATATAAGCATGTGTGTCTCAAATACTATACATGTATGTCAAGGATCTAATAAACATGATATTTACATACTAATCAATAGACAATAAAAACATGCTATAAAACATGAATATTGAAAGCATGTAAACAATAAATAAGGAGTTAGGAGTCGTTACCAAGACTTAGAAGGCAACTCTCCTTGTCTCCAAAAACAAGGTGGTCATCTCCACCAAATCTTCCCTTGAAAGTGATGCATCCAATTGATTTCCTTAAGTACGGAACGCATCCACTCCAAGGTGTCATCACTCTCACATCATGTAAGAGCCCACACCTACATCAAAAATAGGAGGGGTGTTCTTTTGTACCCATACCTTCTTGGGTCCATGGGGGTTAGTACCTTCTCTAACCCAAACAAATTTTTTTGCTAAATTATCAACATGTAATCTATCATAGCAAAATTTAGCAAGGTGGCCCTTACGTCCACAATGTGTACAAGTGTACACATGAGCATACTTGTGATGGGTGTGTCCGTGTGAAGAATGTGTATGCCGTGGAGGGTGTGCATGCATAAAGGATGGAACTTGTTTCTTTCGAACCAAGGATTCCAAGCGAGTGTGGTTCATGGCACATTGGCTCATAGTGGAGCCCAAACAATCTACTCATCATCATTAATTCTAGAAGAAGAGGTACATGCACTAGGTAGACTAGATGAAGAAGCTACACTAGCATGACAAACATGTGCATCCATCTTATTTTGCAAAATAATGTTTTTCTTTAAACAAACATCTAGATCATTAGAAATAGAAATTATTTTGTTTTTCAAAGCAACATTCTCTTTAAAAACAAAATCAATTTTTGAAGATAAAAACTCATTTTTCTTCAACACATCATCACAATCATTTTTAGATTTTAAAATTTTATTTTCTTTGAGTGCAAGGTCAAGTTGAGATTTTAATGAATCCCTCTCATTAGCAATCTCCTCTTTCTCTTGCAAAACATTGTTAAGTGTAGCATGCAAACTCTTATTTTCTTTTTCAATTTCTACACTCTTCTTTTTCAACAAATTATATTTTTCTATTATTTTTTCACAAACAATAGAAATTCTTCATTTAAAGCATGGGGATCAATATAATCATTTGAAGAACTAGCACAATCATTACTATCTAGTTGAGATTCCGAATGTACCTCAAGGGAGTCATTCCCTTGGACCATATAGCATTGTTGTGGCTCGGATTCTCCACTAGATTCCTCTTCTTATTGGATTTGGACTTGAAGCTTGGAGGTGTTGGTGGTTGTTGTCAACTTGTTCCACACTGCAAAAGCGGAATCAAGATTAGAAACATGCATAAGATATTCTTTTGAAAGCGTGCTTCTAATGGCCTCAAGGGCTTGTGCATTGGCCCCTATATGATTGCGATCACTAAGGAAGGATTCCTTGGTAATGGTAAGGTAAACTTTATGACCTAGGGTTTGTAAGTAAACAGTCATCCTAATCTTTCAAACATGAATGTTGGAAGGGTCAAACATAGGTGGGGTCATGAAGTCCATGGTATAAACTATATGTGTGCAAACAAGCAAATGCAAATGTAGATTAGCAAGCAAATGGATCTCACTCCTAGGATGTTAAGCCTAATATCAGGAGCGCTAGCTCTGATACCAATTGTAAAACACCTAGAGGGGGGTGAATAGGTGTAAATGCTAATCTAGAACTAAATGCAAAACTTAATGCTCTAAATACGGAAGCTAATGCAAATCTTGCAATCTCACTTAATACAATACAACAAGTGTAGCCGAATTCCCCGTGAAGGGCTCTGGACTAACTCCTCTTGATTCCCCTTGAAATGGGTTGAGGCGCTATGGGAAGCTCTTGTTGGATGAGTATAAGTGATGCACACACAAACAACCAAGCATATACAAGATATAACAATATGAACTATGCAAGGCAATACAAGCAATATGATATGAATGATATGGCAATAATAATGATGCTATGCACAATTAAATGAGAGAGAGTTAGAGAGACAATGGATCACACGCTAAGACCAAGATATGTTTCGAGGTTCGAGCACCTTGCTCTACATCCCCGCCTACACCACCGTGTAGGATTTCCAATCCACTATCTCCCACCGAGGGAACCTTCACCGAGAAGGATTTGTTACAACTCTAGGAGTACCAAACTCCTCTCTCAAACAACCACCTCACAACCGAGGGGTAGGCCCGTGGCCAATACAACAACCAACACCTCTACCGAAGAGGGTTTACAACCAAACTCCACCTCTCACTAGAGGGAGCAAACCAATCACCCGATCACCTCTACCTAAGAGGGATACAACAAGAATAAGGGTGTTTACAACAAGTGGTTCCAAAAACCACAAACTCAATCTCTCTTTTCTTTTTCTCTTTTCCACAAAACAAGATCCTAATAGATTAGGATAGGTGATAGCTCAAGTGTGGAAACAAGGTGTTTTTTGAAACAAGCAACAAAGAAAAACTAATTGGGAAATCTCTTGTAAAAGATAGAAAATGAAAGATCAAATCAAAATCCCAAAACCTAGTTTTCTTTGATTTTCCAAAAACCCAAAAACAATGAAGATGAGAAGTTTAAAGCCCAAAAACTCTGATGTGGCAGCCTGACAGGCTAGCGGTCGACCGACCCGGTCGACCGCGAACGGTCGAAAATGTGACCGTTGGGCAACTGCGGTCGACCGGCCCGGTTGACCCAAACAAACAGAGAGCAGAGCTCTCATCCCGGTCGACCGGCCCGGTCGACCGTCCCAGTGACTCCAAACGTGCACAATCTGTGCACGTCGGTCGACCGTCCCGGTCGACCGGCTTCACCTCAAGTCGACTAGGTCAGTTTGACTAGTCGACTGATTGAAGTCTGGAACAGAAATCTGAGTCAGAAAAATAGTGTAAAATATTTTTCTAAAAATCTTTTAACACTTCTAAAAATCACCAAAAATAGTTTTATCATTTTATATGGAAACACAAACTTGTGATAAAAATTTCAAGACATATATCAATCATATCAATTCATTTTGAGTCTTGCAATTTTATCAAAAACAAAACTTGTATTTTTATCAAACTTGATTTTTCAATACATGAATAGGATAGTCAAAATAAGTTTGTCTAGCAAGTTTAAAGCATGTATGTATATCTAGAACATATCTAATATACATAGAAATAAAGTAAACTTGTTTTGATCTACTATTCATGAAAACCAAAATCCAAATCATGAAACGTGTGTGTATGTGCACTTGAGCATATTAACTATTCTAAACTTTACAAATGGATCTAAATACACAAACCTAAACTAGGATACCTAAGTCTTCTTGACGATCTTCCATCTTCAAGTAGACTTGCTCCCAAACCGTGATCCACCGAGTGCAAATGAATGATCTTTAAGCTTTGGCACCGGAATCATCAAGAAAAGCTTCTAAACTCCTCGTTGAAGCTAATCACCAACTAATATCTTGTTAATTGATCTGAAACTTAAAATCACAAGAATATTAGTAAACATAACTACATGAGTTAATCATCATCAAAACTAGAGTGGAAGGCCTCTGGGCCAACACTATCGTCTTCAGTGATGGCGTCACCAAAGAAGAAGCCAGATTTCCTTTGCAGAGCGTGGAAATCTGACTTGAATAGCCTATCAGAAATAATTTCCTAAAGCGTAAGCATACTGGCCTTGGTGATCCTATCCTTGTGTTCTTTTGACTTACCAGTAGTCACAGGAGTAGTCTTTCAGAGTGCAAAAGTCAAATTCAGATCAGCACCATCTATGTGCCCAAAGTGGCACTTCTTAGACAAGGGGCTAGAAAAATATCGCACTACAAAGAAGACAACACTTAGTCAGAAATCTAAAAAAAAATGGCTAAGTATTTGAATCCAGACGCAGGAATCAGCAGAACCCACGTCTAAGCTCAAAGACGCAAGGCTTGCATGAAGCCCGCGTTTTACATCCACAACTTAGAAATTTTCTGAGTGTTGGACCCAGACGCGAGACTCAGTTAAACTCGCGTCTGACCTCAAAGATGCGAGGATCACTTAAAGTTCGCGTCTGAACCTTCCTCACTTAGAAAAATTTTGAGTATTGGGATCAAAATGCAAGGCTCAACGAGACCCGCGTTCGACAAGCAGATACAGACTCAAGCTGATGATGTGAAGACGCGAAGGTCATCAAACCCGCGTCTTACCTACCAATGCAAGCGTCGCGTCTGAAAATCAAATGCGGGCATGAGCCTCGCGTTGGCGGTTCACATTCAAAAGAGACTTAAGAGTTAAGAAAACTCTTTAAGCCCCTTCAATGGTGGAAACTAGTTCAAATGGTTTTATTACCTGAAATGGGGGCCTCCTGTATAGAAGGACCACCCATTTGAGCCTCTAGAGTGACAGCGCTCGAAGACGAGGCAACATATTTGTCCTTTGGTGCCATTTCAACCGTGAAATTGATGTTAGAGACGAAGGAAAGTAAAAAAAAGTTTTGGGCTTTTCTTAATTTTCAACACAAGGCTCAGCGGAGAAGAAGAAGAGTCTAATGATGACTCTTGAAAGATTGTTGTCTTTTTATAGGCACAGTGATATGCAGAGATACGTGGCGCGTGTCTCGAGACCCAATCTTCGCCCGACGCGTGACACACACCTTGAACGGACGTGAATTTCGTGCGTTAAGGGAAAGATGACCCTTCAACTCTGCTAGACACGTAGCAATGCGCCCAGAACGCGGGTTTCGCATTTAACAAAGTCGCGTCCCTCCAAAGGTCGTGTCTCTTCAACAAAGTAAGAGCTACTTCTACTCAACAGAGTGAGAACTGTGTCTTCACATTAAAGACCGCGTCCCTTCAACGGTCGCGCCTCTTCAGCAAAGTAATAGACGCGTCTCCACTTCGAACGAGGACTGCATCTCTAAAGCAACATGACTTATGCGTCTACAAGACTTGCATTCAATCTTCGCTTCTGTAATCAGTTCAACAGTACACTGGCACAAGCAGACGACTGGTTATCCAAGGTTCAATAGTACACCAACAACCAGCTCAGAGCATCGAGGAGGTCTGGACTGCGTATCTAAACACTCACGACGATTTTCTCTGGTGGCTTCAAAGGGTTTTACTGTACACTCACGAAGACCACATTTCAGACAGGATCAAGCTCAAAGTATCTCAAATGATTGTCAGTCCAATCATGAGAAGTATGAACTAAACTAAAGTCCAAAGTATTTTGAAATCCGTCCTAGTCAACTATGGAATATCGAAAACTTTGGAGGGGGTTCTGTAGACTGTCCAAAAATCTCTAAGCATAAGTCATCGGAAAGCAGTCCAAACTCTAGACGCAAGGCTAACCACAGCCACGAGCGTTGCACCAAGACACGAAGGTTGAAATCCGCATCTCAACATTGCTACAATAATCAAGACACAGAGCTTTAAAGCCGCGTCTCAGCATCATTGCAATACCAAGACGCGAGGGTCGAAACCCACGTCTCTGCTTCACCAATGACCAAGACGCAGAGCCTAAAGCCAGCGTCTCTCATAGAGCTTGACGCAGGACTTGAGGCTCACATTTTAACCAAATGTGAATCTCAAGCGTTACCTCAATGGCTAAATGTGAGGCTCGAAGCCCGCGTTTCAGCTACAGAGGATCCCTGCGTCTTTATTATAACTGCCCTCATTACTGGGTCAATTACTGCCCACGTAATGAGGGAGTTAACCCCCATTATGGAGGTTTTTTAGGGAACAGTTTACCCCCCCTGAAACCCTCTATCAATAGCTCAGTTCGCTATTGAAAGGGGAGAGGCTTTTTTCGATTTTGGAGAATCTTGATTAAGGCCTCTAGCTGAGAAATACTTAAGAGTTCAACTCTTTTAGCAACTTGCTGAGTACAAGTTTGTTTTTGCCTAAAATCTCTTTGAGATCTTACTGGACAAGAGCTATGCTACTCCATCCACAGTCCAAAGAGAAGGCTCCCAGAGTATTGTGACGCTCACCCGGTCAAAGGAAAACAAAATTCAATTTCCACCGCCACATCAAGAACCCGGTATTAAACAAAGAGAAGATTTGAGCTTGAATATCTTCTCTCTCTTGCAATCGGGAGTTTTGATTGTTGTTGTTAACTTTCTTTACCGTCAAATAAAGAATTTACTCTGCTCTCAATTTTCCCCCATCAAACAGAGTTCTTGTGGGAGCTCGTTGTAGAGATGCGGCCCAGGCAAGCTTGAGTGCTTGCATGTGTTATTCTTGTGGGAACAAGTGAGGGACTTGCGGGTCCAAGAGTTCTTGAGGGAGCTCGTTATAGGTGTTGCGGCACCAAGTGATCTAGCAGGATCAATTTTTGTGGAATCCTTCATAGTGTTGAAGGCGGGGACGTAGAGCAAGTGTGCTCAAACCTTGAAACAATTCTTCTGTGTTTGTAATTGCTTATCTCTCTCTTTCTCTCACTTGTGTTTATGTATCTTGCATACTTATATTGTTTATCTCTTTATACCCTTGATATATTTGTGCTTAATTGTTATATGCTTGGGCTTGTTTGCTCACACTTGTATTCAACCAAGAGAGCCATAGTGGCATCTCAACTCTTAATCTAAAGGAATCTTGAAGAGATAGTCCAGAGCTCTTCACCGAAAATTCAGCTACACTCTCTTATTATATGTTGTGTGTTAGTTTAGTATTTTTAGTTTGCACAAATTAGTATCAATTTCATATTTGTTTTGCATTAAATTAGCTTGTCACCTATTCACCCCCCTCTATGTGACCTACATTGCTTGGTGCTCTGGATTTGGGTCTAACAACCTTGAGTTAAAAGACCCTTATTTTAGCTAATCACAATATTTGAACGCACACTCATGGATTTCATGACACCTCCCATATTTGACATTCTTAACATCCAAACTTAGAAAACTAAGATGTCTATATACCTAAAAGCCCAACGGATTCATGTTTATCTTGTCACTATTAAAAATTCATATTGTTTAAATGGGAAACATCAAGAGGCTAATGCAAAAGCCATCCATATTTTAAAGTCTACCATAAATGATAAATATCTATCTAGGATTTCTAATTTTGATTTGACTTTTGTAGTATGGAACACTATTTGCTTTATTGGGGAACAATTGTCAAATGAAAAAGAGACTGTCTCGGATGATGAAAGTGATACTTTCAATATGTGTTATATGTTCCAAGGGGATGACCTTGAGGTAAATTCCAAATCTTAGTTAGAAGAAGATATTGACATGCCTTATGATAAGCTTGCATCTTTTTGTCAACAACTTCTTAAAAAATATGAATTTTTTAAAATAGAAAACAAAATTTTGAAAAATAAAAATGATTTGATTTTAAAAGAAAAAGATTCTTTAAAAATAAATTTGAAATTATTTCAAAATATAATAAAGCTTTGAAAAATTAAGTTATTTTCATTGAAAAAGAAAATGAGATTGCCTTAAAGGAAAATAACTCTTTGAAAAAGAAAAATCTTTTAAAGAAAGAAAATATTTCTAAAAACAATAATTTTGATTCTGGTCATGTATCTCATGATAATAATATTGTACCATCTTTTGATAAAAATGAGATTCATGTTTTAAAAAATAGAATTGTTTTTTGAGCTAGACTTTGAGCAATTGTGCATTTAACCATTATAAATTAGAAACCTTATTTCAAACGAAGCAAGCTCCACATGTTTATGCATATAACCCATGGCAGACACATGCACACCATGCTCACACCCCACATTTGCATGCTAGAGTGTACACATGTATACATTACGGCCGCAAAGGCCATTTAACAAAATTTTCTTTTGATAGAATAAATTCTTTAAAATTTACTAATAATAATGTTTGGGTTCCATTTGTTTCTAACCCCCGTGGATCCAAAAAGAAATGGGTATCAAAATCTCCACCTCTTGTGTTTGATATAGTTGTGGGCTCTCACAAAATGTGAGAGGGTTGGTGCCTTAGTGGTGGATGTTGGCCCAGAGGCCTTCCACTCTAGTTTTGATGATGATTAACTCATGTAGTTATGTTTACTAATAATCTTGTGATATTTAGTTTCAAATCATTTACCAAGATATTAGTTGATGATTAGCTTCAACAAAGATGGTCTGAAAGCTTTCACATGGTGATTCCAGAGCCCGAACATCAAGATCATATATAGCACTCGTTGGAGTCAAGCTCGGTGGATGGAGTTTTAGATCGAGTCGGCTTGGAGACGGCGCTCTACAAGAAGACATCGGTACCTAGTTTAGTTTGAGTTTTAGATCCATTTGTAATGATTAGAATAGTATGATATGCTCAAGTTCACAACACACACGTTTCATGTTTTGAATATTGATTTTCGGTTTTTCCGTTTTTGGTTTAACCGATCTTGGTTTCATGAATAGATAGATCAAAACAAGTTTAAATGGTTTTATGTATAGTAGATTCATTCTATATACATGCATGCTTAACTTCCTAGACAAACTTAGTTTTGACTTACTTATTCATGTGTTTTATGTTTTGGTATTTTTAACAAAACATATTTTGGAATTAAAGTCAAAAACATGGATATGTATATGTTTCTTGTATATTGGATTTCCATCCATATGCAACATGCTTCAATGTGTTTAAGTATCATGTTTTTTTGTATTTAAAAGAGTTTTGGAAAAATCGGATTTCTTTTGAAAAATCTAAGTTTGAAAAAATAAAGGTTTTGGTTTTTGATAAAATTTGTAAGACACAAAAATAGTTCAAAATGTTTGATTTTTGTGTTGTAATTTTTATCACATATTTATATTTCAATGTAAAATGAAAAAACTATTTTTGTGGATTTTTAGAGGTTTTATGGGAATTTATTGGATAAAAAAAACCTTAGTTTTTCTGCCCAGAATTGCTGCTGCCAGGCTAGGTCGGTCGACCGCACGGTCGACCGGACCAGGAGCCGGTCGACCGTAGCGGTCAACCGACGTGCACAAAGACGTGCACGCTGGCTGCCCTTTAAGCCGGTCGACCGCACGATCGACCGACTGAGAGCAACCCATTCTCGGGTAGCTCCCGGTCGACCGAGCGGTCGACCGGATAGAGAGTGTTGCTCTCTGTTTCTGGGGCCGGTCGACCGGTAGCTGCCAGTGGTCAAAACTCGACCGTTAGCCGGTCGACCGGTAGTTCATTTCTGGCATGTTTAGCTGCCAACGGCTATATTTTTCTAGGGGCTATAAATACCCCATTAGTGGCCAGTTTTCTCTAAGAATTTTTGTGCTAATATTTTCATACTCTCTAGTGTTTTCACAGCAATCAAAGGAAGTTTTTGGGCTTAAATCTTTACAATCTATTTGGTGTTTTTCTAGGGTTTGGAAAATCAAAGAAAAGTGTTTTTGGGAAAAGAGTTTTTGATTCAACTTCTATATCTTGATTTCAGTTTTTCCTAAGGATTTTCTTTGAGTAATTGTTTTTCATTCCTTTGGTTTTCTCCACACTTGACCTACATATACTATCCTATTCTATAGGATCCTTTTGTTTTGTGGGAAAAGAAATTGTTTGTGGTTGTTAGACCACCAAGTTGTAAACCCATTTTTGCTTGGCTTTGTGCCTTTCCCTCATAGTGTTGAGGAGGTTGTGCAATTGGGTTGTATCCCTCAAGTTGTGAGGTGATCCTTGTGTAGCTTTGTGCTTATGCCTCAAGTTGTGAGGTGATTATTTTGGTTAGCTTGATGCTTTGCCTCTAGTGAGAGGTTGTGGTTGTAAAGAGAGGAGTTGGGTACTCCTAGCTATTGTATTGCCCCAAATCCTCGGTGGAGGTTCCCTGTGTGGGAGTCCTGTGTGGACAAGCTAGTGGATTCAAAATTCTTCTGGGTGAAGGCGGGGACGTAGAGCTGGGTGCTCGAACCTCAAAACAAATCTTTTGTTTGCGCTTGATCCATTGACTCTCTCTCTCTTTAC
Source organism: Agave tequilana (assembly GCA_038442645.1). Lineage (NCBI taxonomy): Eukaryota > Viridiplantae > Streptophyta > Magnoliopsida > Asparagales > Asparagaceae > Agave > Agave tequilana. The sequence goes on along the minus strand of JAVJIF010019060.1, from coordinate 59,069 downwards.
TTTGTGCATTGTTCATATTGCTATATCATATACTTGCTTGTGTGTTGTTGCAATTAGTTTTAAATTCTGCATTTAGTTCACTAGATTAGCATTATCACCTATTCACCCCCCCTCTAGGTGATTTCAATTGGTATCAGAGCCTACGCTCCTGATATTTAGGTTTAACCACCTAGGAGTGAGATCTTGGTTTGCTAATCTACATTTGCATTTTTATTTGCACACATTTTGTTTGCACTTATGGATAACCCTCCCATGTTTGATATCTCTAAAATTGACACTTAGAAGATATTGATGAGTTGGCATTTAAAAGCCCTAGGATATAATGTTTACAAAGCCATTACCAAGGAAGCCTACCCAAATGATAGCAAGCATAAAAAGGCAAATGCATTAGCCCTTAAGACACTTAAAGCATCTCTTGATAAAGATCTATTACATGTATCTGCTCACTATGATTCGGCATTTGCAGTTTAGAGTATCTTGACTTCTCCCGAGCTACCAAAGATTATCGAAAAGATGAGAAGATCTAGGAGAGAGAAGTCCGACGAGCATTGCCTCATGGTCCAAGGGAATGACTCCCTTGAGGTACAATCGGAATCTCATCTAGATGATAGCACTAGTTCCTATTGCTATGGGTGTTTAGAAGTTCAAATCTTAAATATGAAACTTGCTAAAAAGTTTGAAATTTTTTTGGAAAAGCATGATCTTTTGAAAAAGAAGAATTTTGAACTAAAAGAAGAAATGAAGGATTTGTGTTCAAGTTTTGAATTGACTTTGCAAGAGAAGGAAGAGATTGCTAGTGAACGTGACTCACTTAAATCTCAACTAAAACTTGCCCTAAAGGAAAATGAATTTTTGAAAAGTAAAAATGATTGTGATGATGTTGTGAAAAACAATGAGGTTTTATCTTCAAAATTAGAATTTATTTTAAAGAATAACCATTCTTTAAAAAATGAAATTGAGTTTATTTCAAAAGAATTAGATTTAGTTTTAAATAAAAATAAATCTTTGAAAAATGATATAGACTCACATGTTTGCCATGCTAGTATAGCTTCACCAAGCACATCTATTGCATGCTCCACTTTATCTTCTAGTATTGAAAATAATATAAATGTTTTGAAGAAAAGTGTTGATTGTTTAGGCTCTACTTTGAGCCAATGTGCTTTGAATCATACACGCTTGGAATCCTTGGTTCGTAAGAAACAAGTTCCATCTTTGCATGCACACCTCCACGGCATGCACATGCTTCTCACGGTTACCACCATCACACCGTGTATGCTCTTGTGTACACATGTACACATTGTGGACGTAAGGGCTGTTGGAACCTATTTCGATGAAGACGTTCGTGACGATCAAATTCATTTGGAGCTCTACACATGACGAATCAAGAGTCCGACATGATCAAGTTGTGCCAAAGAGGGTTGAGATGTTGTGGTTTGTAAAGAAGATATAGCATGTAAAAGCCTTGATACAAACTTACAACACATAGTCCTGTTAGTCGACTTATCCCAATATCAAGTCGACTAATCAGTTGTCTAGTCGACTTACCCAAAGTTCAAGTCGACTAAGTTTTGTGTCCTGAAACAGACCAACTCTCTGTTTGTCAAATTAGTCGACCAAACAGTAACCAAGTCGACTAATCCATTTTCTAGTCGACTTATAGAAAACACCTAGTCGACTAATCCCTTGACTCAGTCGACTATAAAGCAGTTGCAGTCGACTTGAGGTAGTTATCCAGAAACCTGTTCTGCCAACAGACATATACCTAGTCGACTACTTGCTAAACCTAGTCGACTAATAGTAGAAGTTTTGCCTAGTCTAGTCGACTAACTCAGAACCCTAGTCGACTATAGGCAGTTTCTGACTGTTGGATAGTTTCTGTTATCTGATCCTTTTGTGCAACGTTTTCCAACGTTCTTATCATCTGAAATGGCACCAATAACTCCCTAACTAACCCTAGTCTTCAGCTATAAATAGGGAAGTTATACCAAAGGCCAATTACCAAGATTTTCCATCAGTTTTCCAAAGCCAAATTCTAGAAAAACCTGAAAACTGATTTCCTAACTTCTGTTCTTCACCAAAAGACAATTCCATTAGTGAAGTTCTCTGTAGTTCATCTTTCCTATACTGTACCTTGTCCACATACACATCTGTATCAAGGCTATAGGAAAAAGAGTTGTAATTCTCAAAGTGTTCATTTGTACACGGGAGGCTTCTTGGTTGAAGAGGCAAGTTGTACAAGGTGACCATTGTACACGGGAGGCTTCTTGGTTGAAGAAGTAGTTGTACAAAGGTAAAAGGTGTTCTCTTGGTGGAAGAGAAGGTGTACACATTTGGAGAAGGGGATTCGACAAGTGGTGTACATGTTGTATTGATTTTGGGTGGCAAGATCAAGGATAAAGGAAAATCTCAAGCGGGTGGCTTGGGGACTGGATGTAGGTCATAAGGACCGAACCAGGATAAATCTCTTTGTTTGCGTTTGCATTTTATGAGATTTGTTTTCTTTACTTGCAAGTTTACTTATTTGCTTAACAATTAATCCTTCCTGTCAAGTGTTGTGTTGATTTGATTATAGATCCTACATTTGGTATAAGAGCGGGACCCAACAAGGGCCACCTTGCTAAATTTTGTTTTGATCGTATACATGATGTAAATTTAGCAAGTAATTTTGTTTGGGTTAGGAAAGGTTCTAACCCCTATGGACCCAAAAGGGAATGGGTACCAAAGATCACCCCTATTGTATTTGATGTAGGTGTGGGCTCTCGCATGACGTGAGAGTAGCGGTACCTTGGAGTGGATGCGTTCCGAGCTTCATGAGGACTATTTGGATGCATCACTTTCAAAGGGATGTTTGGTGGGAAGACCACCTTAGGTTTGAAGAACTAGAGAGGTGCCTTCATCGGTTTTGGTATCAATCTCTAACTCCCGTTTATATTTGCATGTTTTTCATGTTCATCAATTTTTAGCATGACTTGTTTATAGATTATTATGTTTAATGCCATATTTATTAGACCATTGACATGCATGTATAGCTTTTGAGATCACCCTTGTTTATAAGGACCCATATTTTGTGTTCTCACATATGTTTAGCTATTATGTATATCATAGTTCTAATAGCATGTGGATTTACATTATGATCGTTTTTATGTTTATCATGTTGATTTATGTCCTGTTTTATGCTTCGTGATTTGATTACTTGTTTATATGTTAGTTTTCATTAAAACTAGGATTTATACTTACACATATAGTGGGCCACAAATAAATCTTTATATATATTTGGGCTTGGATGCCTATTTGTACCCATTAGATGTTCTAGTATAGTCTAGTTTTGATGATTCATGCATTTTAACTTGTATTCCCCATTTTGGACATGTTTTATAATCTTGTGTTTTCACTTCATGTATACGTCTATTTTGTCAAACTTTAAGATATACATGTATACCCCTTGAGTCATTTACTTTTCAAGCAAATCTTTATTATGGACTCAATTGTGTTTAGGGATATGTATGTATACTGCTTGTTTTGTCAAAACATACATATGCCTTGAAGTATAAATTTTTGAAAATATAGTTTTTCATGTTTAAAAGAATTACTTAATTGAGCTTAATTGAATATTTTCATGATTATGTGTTTCACACTACACTTGTACACTCACCATATTTGAAGGTTTCTCATGATTTTGTTTTCATGAGTTTGATATGTGCCTTATTGATTTTGAGTGTTTAGTGTCATGTGATTTACATGTGTTTTATGAAATATAATTTTGTTTTATTCCTGGCTTGAAGGATTTCGTACTAGTTTACAAAATTTTTCATATAACTAGTTGCGATATTCTTCATATGGTAGAGATTTTCAAACATACTTTATTTTCAAACCTATTTTTGAAAACCCCTACCTTCCACGGGCGGTTGGATGGGCGACCATGCACATGTATGCTTTATAGTGAAAATTATTTTAAACTTGAACATGATTGGGTGGTAGGTTATATGAGATATACACTTGATATTATTGTTGTTTCAATTGGTATCATTGGACTATTTTTCAATTGGTATCAATATTGACATTTTTGTATACTCATATATATTTTTATGTATGTATGCTTACATTTCAAAGAGTCTCAATTTCGATTGGTATCTATTTTTCATACATATATATTTTGTTTATGCTAAGCTTGAGTTTTAATGATCATCATGTTTCAATTGATTAGTTTTCAATTGGTATTCTAATACAAGCTTAGACATTATTTTATTTGTTATTTCATAAAGGGGGAGAAAACTCGTATTTTATCTTTCAATTGGTATTTGGTTTACTATTGGTTTTGTATTCCACTCCCTTGCTTTATGATAGAAAATAATAATTTCATTTTGGTATCATATGTTTAAAAAGAAAAATACTTTCAATGGGTAAAATTGGTATCAAGATGCTTATGTGTTTATTCAATTGGTATCAAGATTTTTATTTATTTTCATTGGTATCTATTGATCTATTTCTTTCAATTGGTATCCATAAAAATTTATATTGATTTGTTTGATATCACCCCTTTATTGATTCTTTGTTTCGAATAAAAGGGGGAGAAGAATATTTTGTTTTTACTTGAACCCCTTTGTTGATAATTGACAAAAAGGGGGAGAAGTATTTGAGTTTATATGCATGTTTTATATGCATGTTTTATTTTTATTTATTAGTTTGTTGTTTAATGGTATCAAGAGCATTTCATTATTTTTAAGAACATGTTTTTATTGGGATCAAGAGCACGTTTTATGCATGATGCATTTCATATGTTTGGTATCAAGAGCATGTTTTTGTTTTTGGCATCTTATTTTATGCATATCTATGCGTATATGTTTATGAGCTTACATTGCATATTCTTGTTTATTGCTATGCATGAGTTAAGGGGGAGCTTCTTTGAAGCTTAACTTTAATCTATGCATATATAACTCCATGAGTTTTGTCATCATCAAAAAGGGGGAGATTATTAGGCCAGAGGCCTTCTACTCTAGTTTTGATGATGATTAACTCATATTGTTATGTTTACTAATAATCTTGTGATGTTTAGTTTCAGATCATTTACCAAGATATTGTTGGTGATTAGCTTCAACAAAGATGGTTTGGAAGCTTTCACATGGTGATTCCAGAGCCCGAGCATCAAGATCATATATAGCACTCGTTGGAGTCAAGCTCGGTGGTTGGAGTATTGGATCGAGTCGGCTTGGAGACGGCGCTCTACAAGAAGACATCGGTACCTAGTTTAGTTTGAGTTTTAAATCCATTTGTAATGATTAGAATAGTATGATATGCTCAAGTTCACAACACACACGTTTCATGTTTTGAATATTGGTTTTCGATTTTTCCGTTTTTTGTTTAACCAATCTTAGTTTCATGAATAGATAGATCAAAACAAGTTTAAATGGTTTTATGTATAGTAGATTCATTCTATATACAAGCATGCTTAACTTCCTAGACAAACTTAGTTTTGACTTACTTATTCATGTGTTTTATGTTTTGGTATTTTTAACAAAACATATTTTGGAATTAAAGTCAAAAACATGGATATGTATATGTTTCTTGTATATTAGATTTCCATCCATATGCAACATGCTTCAATGTGTTTAAGTATCATGTTTTTTTGTATTTAAATGAGTTTTGTAAAAATCGGATTTTCTTTTGAAAAATCCAAGTTTGAAAAAATACAGGTTTTGGTTTTTGATAAAATTTGTAAGACACAAAAATAGTTCAAAATGTTTGATTTTTATGTTGTAATTTTTATCACATGTTTATATATCAATGTAAAATGAGAAAACTATTTTTGTGGATTTTTAGAGGTTTTATGGGAATTTATTGGATAAAAAACCTTAGTTTTTCTGCCCAGAATTGCTGCTGCCAGGTTAGGTCGGTCGACCGTAGCGGTTGACTGACGTGCACAAAAACGTGCACGCTGGCTGCCCTTTAAGCCGGTCGACCGCACGGTCGACCGACTGAGAGCAACCCACTCTCGGGTTGCTCCCGGTCGACCGAACGACCGACCGGACAGAGAGTGTTGCTCTCTGTTTCTGGGGCCGGTCGACCGGGCGGTCGACCGGTAGGTGCCAGCGGTCAAAAATCGACCGTTGGCCGGTCGACCGGGCGGTCGACCGGTAGTTCATTTCTGGCATGTTTAGCTGCCAACGGCTATATTTTTGTAGGGGCTATAAATACCCCATTAGTGGGCAGTTTTCTCTAAGAATTTTTGTGCTAATATTTTTCATACTCTCCAGTGTTTTCACAGCAATCAAAAGAAGTTTTTGGGCTTAAATCTTTACAATCTATTTGGTATTTTTCTAGGGTTTGGAAAATCAAAGAAAAGTGTTTTTGGGAAAAGAGTTTTTGATTCAACTTCTATATCTTGATTTCAGTTTTTTCCAAGGATTTTCTTTGAGTAATTGTTTTCCATTCCTTTGGTTTTCTCCATACTTGAGCTACATCTACTATCCTATTCTATAGGATCCTTTTGTTTTGTGGGAAAAGAAATTGTTTGTGGTTGTTAGACCACCAAGTTGTAAACCCCATTTTTGCTTGGCTTTGTGCCTTTCCCTCATAGTGTTGAGGAGGTTGTGCAATTGGGTTGTATCTCTCAAGTTGTGAGGTGATCCTTGTGTAGCTTTGTGCTTATCCCTCAAGTTGTGAGGTGATTGTTTTGGTTGGCTTGGTGCTTTGCCTCTAGTGAGAGGTTGTGGTTGTAAAGAGAGGAGTTGGGTACTCCTAGTTATTGTATTACCCCAAATCCTCGGTGGAGGTTCCCTGTGTGGGAGTCCTGTGTGGACAAGCTAGTGGATTTGAAATTCTTCTGGGTGAAGGCGGGGACGTAGAGCTGGGTGCTCGAACCTCGAAACAAGTCTTATTGTTTGCGCTTGATCCATTGACTCTCTCTCTCTCTCTTTACTTTGTGCATTGTTCATATTGCTATATCATATACTTGCTTGTGTATTGTTGCAATTAGTTTTAAATTCTGCATTTAGTTCACTAGATTAGCATTATCACCTATTCACCCCCCTATAGGTGATTTCAGTGGATGCATGTGGAGCTAAATGGACATAGCCTATTGATGCATCGCTATTAAAGATGTTTGGTGGGGGACCACCATGTTTTGAAGACTTAGAGAATAGTTCATATGGTTTGATAACTATCTCCAAGCTATTATTTTAGTTTACATGTTTTTAAATTAATGATTTTTTTGCATGTTTTATTTTTAATGCTCATTATGTTAAATGCAATGTTATTAGACATGTGATATATATAGATAGTCTTTGAGATACACCCAGATTCATATGGATTCATATTCTGTGTTCTCACAATTTTTTAACTACTATGTATATACTAGTTCTAAAACACACGCATTTAGCCTAATGATCATGTTTGTTTTATGATTCTTGTGGTGATTACTTATTTAGATGTAAATTTCATTAAAACCTGTGTTTATACTTGTACAAGTAATAAGCTACACTCGCTTATTGTGTATTTGTACTTCATTACTCATTTGTACTCATTACATGTACTTGAATAACTTAGTTTTGATGATTCTTTCATTTATACTTGTTTTTTTTATTTTTGTACATGTTTAACTTTATATATATCTTATTTTTATCTAAAACTAATAGATATACATGAATATCATTGAGTTACTTGCTTTCATGCAAAATTCTATTATGGACTAATTTATGTTTAGGATATGTATATATACTTTTAGTTTCGATAAAACATACATACATCTTGAAGTTTGTTTAGTTTTAATGAAAAATAATTTTTTATGATTTTCATATGTTTTGATATTTTAAGCTTTATTGATTATTTTCATGAATATACTATTTACATGACTCTTGTACACTCACATTACTTTTATTTACTCATGGGCTTATTTTCATGAGCTAATTTTTGTGCCTTATAGATCCTGAATGATAATTTTGTGTACTTAGCAGGTTTCATGGGATATATGATTTAATTTCATGTTTTTAAGGATCTTTAACTAATATTTCAAAAAATTAATTTAAACTAGTTTCTTAATTCTTAAATTAGTAGAGTATTCAAACCATACTAAAATTAGTCTCAAATCTTAATATTAAAAACCCCTACCTTCCACGGGAGGTTGGTTGGGCGACCATGTCTTGTGCACCTTACTGAATATCTTTTTATCATGTACATGATAAGGGTGGACTGTTATGAGGTATTCACATAATTTTCATGATCTATTCATTTTGTATACTCATACAAGTTTACTATATATGTATGATTTAAATCTCAAGTGATATTTTCATACATACATATATATGACTTTAATTGTGCTTGTTTTACATATCCATACATTTTAAAAACAAATCATAATTATGGTAAGCTTAATTTTATCCTAAATGTTAATTGATATCTTTACAAGCTTATGCATTGATTTCAGTTGGTATTTATTTGATATCAAAATTGTACTTCATGTTTCGCCTTCAATTGATATCAAAATCTACTGTTGGTATCTTAAAAAAAATTTGTTTCTTTACAAGTGGTACCAACATTTATTTTTGTCAACTACTATTTGATTTCATTGGTATCATAATTCATTTTGTTGACTTCAAGAAATTTCAAAAAATTTATTTTAAAAGTGGTTTCAAAATTTATTGATATGTATTGCCTATATGTAAGGGGAGCTTAACATCTCCTCTATATATAAATTCATGTTGAGTGTATTATACATATAGTAGAGCTTGATCTCTCTTTCTTATATGGTACACGTGTATAAGGAGATTTTAACATCTCCATCTATGCATTGTATATTATGCTTATGTGGGTTAGAGTTTAGTCATTCCTTCTCCATATAACGCCTGTATGCAGGGGATCTAAGTTAACATCTCTCCTCTTCATGAATGTATATCACAAATATATTTATATTGTTTGTTTATCTTCACCCTTTATTGATGAATTGACAAAAAGGGGAGAAGAATTTAGAAAGTTAATATATGCATGTTAAATATTTGTTATTTATGCATATATATTTATTTTATTTATACGCTTTCATTGAATATCTATATGTTTATTTTCTATGCATGAGTTAAGGGGAAGCTTTTATGGAGCTTATCTTTAATCCATGCATATATAACTCCATAAGTTTTGTCATCATCAAAAAGGGAGAGATTATTGGACCAAAGGCCCATTACTCTTGTTTTGATAATGATTAACTCATATAATTATAGTACTAATGATCTTGTGTTTAATAAGTTTCAGATATTTGATCAAAAATCTTAGTCGGTGTTTAGCTTCAAAGAAAGATTCAAAGTCAAGTTTTGAAACTAGCACTTGTTAATTCAAGAGCTCGCACTTCAAAGATCGCATCAAGTAGTCAAGAGGAGTCTCGCTTTTTGGATCAAGGTTTGAACCAAGTCAAGAAGGAGAAGAAGATTTTCAAGAGAAAATTTTCAAGACATGTGTCAAGTTTGTAAGTGTTAGATTTTATGTTTTTAGATAAAATGCAAAGGATAAATTAGTTATGGATTTCTCAAGCTCACATATACACATACACAAAATTTATATGTGTTTTCATAAAATAGTTTTGATTTTAGAAAATATCGTTTTGATTTTGAGCTTCAAAGAAGATATCTTTATGTTTTATGAATAGAGTTCATCAAAATAAGCTTACATGTTTTATATATATATTGAATTTCATCTATATACATTGTTGGTTTGAATGTTTAAAAAAACTTAGTTTGGTGTTTCGAGTTCATGATTTTTAAGTTTTGTATTTATCAAAACTTTGTTTTGAACTTATTTTCAAAAACATAGATATTTCATCTTATATATATTGGATCATATCCATATACACTATACTTCAAATGAGTTTTAATATCTTGTTTTTGTATTTGAACAAGTTTTGAAAAAATCATTTTTCAAATTAAAGATTGATTTTGAAAAATACGGTTTCCGGTTTAAAGCTAAAATTCTTTATCGAAAAAATAGCTCAATATGTTTGTAATATGTGTTGATTTTTTATCACACATATTTGTAATTCAAAGTATTTCAATGAATTATGTGATTTTATGAGATTTGATGGATATTAAAAGACCAAATTTTAATCCCTTTAATATCCCTGAACTGGCCTTCTGGCGGTCGACCGAGCCAGAAATCGGTCGACCGAGTGGTCTACTGATGTGGACAGAACGTGCACACAGCCTTCACTTGAGGGTTGGTCGACCGATCCTGAGAGTTTACTCTCTGGATCTGGCCCCGATCGACCAGGCGATCGACCGGTCAAAGAGCTTTACTCTCTGGTTCTTGCCTCGGTCGACTGACAGGTCAAGACTTAGCTGCGGTCCATCAGGCGGTCGACCGACAACCTCAATGGTCATAAATATCATCGTTAGCCGGTCGACTGACAGCCAATCTGGCCCATATCGGCTAGTTTCTGATGCCTCTATAAATGAGACTTTTTGCCAGATTTTTGGGTAAGGCTGTTTTCTAGAGCTCTTCTCTAGAGTTTCTAAGCAAGTTTTTAGAGCTTCATTTCCATATCTAAAAGAGAGTTTTCAAGAGTAAATCTCTTGTATCTTTAAAAGAGGTTTTTGAGTTTTTCCTTCACTCATTCTATTTAGTTTTCTCACATAAGCTTGAGCTTTTTATTGCTGAACTCATCTCTAGGATACTTGTTATGAGAGTTGTTTTTTTGGTGATCAAAGTGTAGACATCACCAAGTATTCATCTTTGTATTTGAGGAGGCGAACTTGCGGGTTCATGTTGTGACGAGTTCTTGTTGGAGCTCGGTGTAGAGGTGCGGCCTAGGAAAGCCAGTGTGCTTGCGTGTGTTGTTCTTGCGGGAACAAGTGAGGGACTTGCGGGTCTAAGAGTTCTTGAGGGAGCCCGTTGTAGGTGTTACGGCACTGAGTGATCTTGCGGGATCGATTTTAGACGAAATCCTTCAAGTGTTGAAGGCGGGGACATAGAGCAAGTGTGCTCGAACCTTGAAACAATTCTCTCGTGTTAATGATTGTTCATCTCTCTCTCTCTCATTTATGTTTATATATCTTGCATGCTTATATTGTTTATCTCTTTATATGCTGATATATTTGTGTTTAATTGTTATATGCTTGGGATTGTTTGCTCACTCTTGTATTCAACCAAGAGAGCCATAGTGGCACCTTAACTTTTAATCTAGAGGAATCTTGAGGAGATAGTCCAAAGCCCTTCACCGGGAATTCAGCTACACTCTTTGGTTATACTTGGTGCGTTTAGCATAATAGTGTTAGTTTGCATAATTAGTTTTTAATTTCGCATTTATTTTGTAATAGATTAGCTTGTCACCTATTCACCCCCTACTAGGTAACTGAAACTCTCCCCGTGGACGTAGGCCAAGTTTGGGCCGAACCATGCTAAATTGTGTATTCTTCTTGTATCTTTTAATATTCATCTTGTGTGTTCGAGGTAATCGATCTTATGGTGTGCTTGAGCTCGTCGGTGGGGATCTTCATATTTCTCAAACTATTGGTATCATAGTAAGTATGGTATCCCTAGTTATGCACGCAACAATTGGTATCGGAACATATCAATTTTGTTTCAACAAATGGTACCAAAGCTGATGGTGTTCATTAAAGACTCGAGTGCTCTAGATAAAGATGAAGATGTCAAGTCGATAGAGTTCGGCAGAGGCATCAAGATGAAGAAGACAACAAGAAAATTCAAATTGTTATAAGGTGAAGATCGATGGCTTTTAGAGTATATTGATTAAGGTGAAGTTGTCAAGGCTCAATGATACTCAAATCTGAATACGGAAGACACAGAGGTGTGTTTGTGTCGAAAAATTAAAAATATGTATGGTAAAGTTTCCTTGAATCAATGAAAAATTACAATAATTCTAAAATTTTCAATTACAAGAGAGAGGAGATATTCAAGCTCAAATCTCCTCTTTTTTTAATGCTGGGTTCTTTGCGTAGCAGTAGAAAGTTAACCTTGTTTTTTGTTGCCAGATGGACATCAAGCTCCTCTGAAACATTTCTCTTGGATCAGTGATGGAATAGTATAGCTCCTATCAAATGAAATCTCAATGAGGTTTAGGCAAAACTTGAACTCAGCAAGTTTTTATAGAAGAGTTAAACTCTTTGTAATGCCAATATTCCTCAGCTGAAAAATCCAACCCCTTTTGTATAGCTGCATTAGCTATTTATAGGGGTTCTAGGGTAAAACTGTCCCTTAAAATTCCTCCATAATGCGGGTTAACTCCCCTCATTACATGGGCAGTACTTTACCCAGTAATGAGGGTAGTTATAACTGGGACACAGGGTTCAGTTGCAGTTGAAACGCGGGCTTGAGCTCTGTGTTTAGCCCTTAAGGTAATGCTAGACGCGGGCCTCAAGCTTCATGTTTAGGCACCGAGATGCGGGCTTTAAGTCTCGCGTTTCCTTATTGTTGTGACATTGGATGTGGGCCTCGTGCTTCGCGATTGAGACGCGGGCTTTAAGCCCCACATTCGGTCACTAAAGTGGTGCTGAGACACGGGCTTCGAGCCCTGCGTCTTAGCACTGACGTAGGGTTGAAAACGCAGGTGTTGAGCCCTGCGTTTCGGCACTGCAGTGATGTTGAGACGCGGACTTCAGATTCTGCGTCTTAACATTGCATCAATGGCTTTGATCATCCTTGCGTTTGAAGTATGGACTCTGTTATCTGACAATTTATCTTCAGTGATTTTTAGACAGTCAATAAGGTGATGATCAAATCATCGCGATGACAAGATGAACTCGACGTGCTCATGAAGGCATCGCACAAGGAATTACATGAAAGCTCACTACAGCGGCAAATCAAACAAAAAAAAGCAGAGGGCGATGAAGACGATCAACGAATGAGATTGATCAGAAGGTAGATCATGCAATTATAGTCAGATTCAGACGTTCAAGGTGTCGAACCCTATATTTTTTGGCATTCTGGATGCAATGGTGGTGAAGATCGAGAAGATTCTAATGTTTGGTGCAGCTTCTGTACAGTTTGGTAAAGTAATCGATGGAGATAACAGTCAAAGTTACGATAGACTAGTCGTGACATAGCGAGATTATTGCAAGCATTTGTAGATCTATCAAGTTTGAAGATCATCAATAACAGGGCAATAGATATGACAAACATCAATACAATGGTGGATGGCAGCCCTAATTGATGGAAGTAAGACCATAGCAGTGTGTGGCGGGATGGCCTGATAAGACCATGGCAGTTATGTGAAGACGGTAAGTCTCAAGGTTAAAACATCAATGGAATGTGGCTCATCACTAAGTGATCGGTGAAAGACCATGGCGCAACAAACCCTTGACAATGTTTGTGTAAAGTAGATAAGACCATGACAGAATTGAGGCAGATTGTCTCAAAACTGGCAGGGCGCCCTGAAAGACACCTAGAGGAGGGTGAATAGATATACTAGCTAATGTAGGACAAATAATACAAAATTAAAAACTTAATTACAAATACACTATGAGTAACCAAGAGTGAGCCCGAATTCCCCGTGAAGGACTCTAGAACTACTCCTCTAGATTCCTCTAATTTAAAAGTTGAGGTGCTATTAGAAGCTCTCTTGGTTCAATACAAGTGTGGGTACACATAAACAATGTCTAGGATATATATGAATAAAAACATGTAATAACAATGCAAGATATAGGAGAGATAGAGTTGAGAGATAGTGGATCTAATGCAAATACTAAGATATATTTCGAGGTTCGAGCCACTGCTCTACATCCCCACCTTCACAAAGAAGGATTCCACTATGTCCACACAAGACCTTCCATAAAGGGACCTCTACCGAGAAATTACTACTCTACACCGAAAGTACACAACTCCTCTCTTAATACACAAAACCTCTACACAAAAGGTGGGCACCTAGATAAGCACAAAGCAAAGGAAAATATACTTGGTGAGCACAAAGATCACAAACAATCTCTCTTGGTGATCTTGAAAGATCACAAATAATATTTCTCACAAAAACAAGATCCTCTAGATAGGTATAGAATTGATAGCTCAAGTGTAAGAAAACAAAGTGTTTTGAAAAGAAACAACAAAGAAAAATACTTGGAAAAAACTTCTTGATAGATAAGGAAATGAAGAACAAAACTAGAATTCCCAAATATTGATTTTCTTTGATTTTTCAAAAACTTTGAAAAAATAAATATAAGAGAATTTTTGGTAAAAAAAACTTATTTTTAAAGCTCACTGAAAATACTTAAGAAGATGGAAAAATTGTTGCTAAAAATCTTAGTGAAAACAGCCCTCAAGGACCCATATTTATAGCGTCTTAAAAAACTAGCCGTTGGGGTCCATAACAGGCCGAGAATGGCAAGTCGGTCGACTGCCCGATCGACCACCAACAGACAGATTTCTAACCATTGGGGCTGTCGATCGACTGGCTGGTCGACAGCCCAAGGCAATTTGCCTGTCAGTCGACCGCGCCGGTCGACTGAGGCCAGAACTGGAGAGTGACCTCTCTGGTCGGTCGATTGGGGCCAGATCCAGAGAGCAAGCTCTCTGTATAATTCGACTGTCCAGTCGACCGGCCCATGGCCAGGGCAAGCTATGCATGTCTGTGCACATCGCTCAACCGCCTGATCGACCGAGATCTGGTCCGATCGACCGGTCGATCGTCAGCCAGTGGTCTCAGGCTGGGATTTTAGATTCGAAAACTTGATCTTTTTAATACCTATGAAATCCTATAAATTCACACAAAATCCAAAAAAATAAGTTCATGTAAGCACTTGAAATACAAATATGTTTGATGAAGGATCAACCCATATTACAAACGATTTGATCTTTTTTCGTGATATAGTAATTTAGCTTTAAACTAAAAACTGTATTTTCAAAAACTCGTTTTATTTTTGTCTTCAAAAGTTTTTGAGAAGACTTTAAAATCAAAAACTATTTCTCAAAAAACTTGTACAAATACAAAAGCAAGATATTAAAACACATTTGAAGCATAGTGTGTATGAATGGAATCCAATATACGTATAAAAGATATATCAATGTTTTTGACATTAAATCCAAAACTAAGTTTTGTTAAAAAAATAAAACTTGAAACAAATGAATTAGAATCATAAAAATAAATTTTTAAACAATATGAATCATAGATGCATATGGATGAAATCTAACATACATAAAACCATGTAAACTTCTTTTAATTCTATCTATTCATGAAAACCAAAGATATGTACTTGAAAATTCAAAACAGTTAAACCGAAACCAAAAACTATTTATCTTGTGTGTGTATACTTGAGCATTTCAAAACTAAGCTATCTTTATACAAGATCTAAACTAAAACTAAATAAACTGAAGTCTTCTTGTAGAACTCCTTCTCCCAGCCGACTCGATCCAAACTTGATCCAAAGGAGCTAGATCCGATCATTGCGATGTGAGCTCTTGAATCAATACTTGTTTGCTTCAATACTCATTGTGAACCTCTTGTTGAAGTCAAATCTCTACTAAGATCTTGATCAATATCTGAAACTTATTAAACACAAGACCCTTAGTAAACTGACCTTCATAAGTTAGTCATCTCAAAACTGACGTGAAAGGCTTTTGGGCCAACACCCCCATGGTCAGGAAGGTGTCACAAAGTAAAATTTGCTGGTGGCAGCGGTGATGCAATACAAGCCAAGGGAAAGAAACTAGGTCAAGGTGGAGTTTCAAATGAAAAGCTTGAAGGAAGTTCACTTTAAGGTGGAGCTTCAAGGAAAATTGTAACGGGTCTAAGTGTTGCAGGACAACTAAAGAAAGGGTACATTTGGGTAAGGTCCGAGGCCTAAAGCATGGCGGTAGACAACACAGTCCCCAGGAAGATGGGCAAGAGTGAAAACTTCCAGGTACAGTTACAACCAAGGAATGAATCAACGTAGTAATCTAAAATCTCAAGGTGTTTTTCTAAAAGCTTGAAAAGTAAGTCAAGGTGGAGATTGTTAGGATTTTGCCTTATTTTCAAGAGGAGATGATGGTCCAAAAAGATTCAATCGAGTTGAAGAAGAGAAGGAGGTCAAGGAAAGTTAGTCGACTAAAAAAGACTACTAGTCGACTAGGACAAATACGAGAGAAAGTTGTTTATAGTAGTCGACTTTAGTCAACTAATGGAAGGGATTAGTCGACTAGGCCTAAGTGCTAGTCAACTGTACAGGGCACTTTCTGAAGCAGAATCAGTTTTCTTTTCAAGCACCGATTTTCTTTCTGGTGGAGTACAAATAGAACAAAGTTTTCTATTCAATGAAGGTTTGTTTCTAAAGATTAAAGGGTCTAGAATCCTTATAAACCAAGGAGATCAACTCCTAATAGGATTGATCAAGATTCTCCTAGCATCCAATGGCCAAGATCATCTCATAGCCAAAATAAGAGTTGTATTGTTGATTGGTTACCTATATTGCATATATAATGTTATATTCCCATATTTATTGTCTAATAAATTATGTATTTAGTCTTATTTTTGTTTAATAAAAAGCAGGTCTATTACCAAGGGAGAAGGAAGAGAAAACGAGCCAAAGACCACCCAAATTCTGATTTAATTCAGAATTAAATTCAAATCAAGGATCAAGACAAATCAAGGCAAATCAGGGCAAATCAAAGGAGATAAAATCAATTGAACAAGAGACTAAAATAGATCTTCACAAATCAATTGGTTAAAGCTAAAGATCAAATGAGGTTTTGACAAATTCAGGACAAAAATTTGAAAATCCAGCAAGAGATAAAAGGAGATTGAGAAATCTGACCATACCCAGGCCACAAAAACACGGTCAAAGCCACATTTCCATCGCCATTTGGTTAAGATATAGGGAGGATTTTGCTCCCCTATCTTCTCACACTCTCCCCTTTTGGTTTTTACCTATAAATACTGAGATTTCTCAGTATACAAGGAGCGATCAAGCAGAGAGTAGAAGTTAGGCTATTCTATAGTTTGTAACTTAGGTTATTTTTCTTTTATGTAATTTTTATTTTATTTATGTACTTGAGAGGAGAGGAGAGTTTCATGGAGGAATGAGAGCAAAGCTTGTACTGAGGGTGACATCGGTGTGAGTAAGTCTTTTCTTTCATTGTTATTTGAATCAGATCAAAGTTTCTTTTCTTTTTATTCTTGTTTTCATTTGCTTCCCTCTTCTGTATTTGTGAATCCAAATGATTCTGATAGCCTCGAAGTTGCCTTGCCTTTGCAAGCGTCGTTGATGGCTTATGGTGATAGATAGCCATTCCTATGGTAGTGTTGCTTGCTCCTTCATTTCATAGTGTAAATCGGGAATGGGGAAAAGCCTATTTGTCATACTTCGCTAGCCTTCAAGCAAAGGTATATCATCAATACGGGCCAAAGGTAAGCAGGCGCCGAAGAGGTAAGTAAGTATTTTTTTAGGGTTTAACTTTCTTTCTTTAATTTTTAGTTTGGATTACCAGCATTACCATCTTTCAACTCTATTCATTATTTTTTCATTTATTTTGTATAAAATTATTTTCGATTTTCTCCACCTTCTTAATCTACCACTTTCCTCACAAATTAACATAACTTATTTTCCTTTTCTTTTTAAAGAACAAGAGAAGAACTTTAACCATTTTTAGTTAACTAAAGAGAATTTATAAAAAGCTTCCATCGCAAGTCCCTCCATATGGATCATGACCCGCATAGCCCTTGCTATAGCAGTAGTATTGAGAACTTGCACGTATTCTATTCTTAAGTTATGAAAATTCAGTATTTTCTTTGTGCAGGTCTAAGAGCTCAATCAAAATTTGGTGTCGTTGCCGGGGAGGGACGGTAATTAACTCTTTTATATTTACTTTAATGATTAACTTTATTCTCAGTTCTTGGTGTACAGGTTAAACAATAAGAAAATTTTTGTTGTAGTGGACATATAAGTGGCCCTAGACTCTGCTCAAGAAAGCAGAGCCCATAAATCCTCAGATTTGCTGCATTACCGTGGTAATCTGAGTGAACTACTAACTTATATTTTTTGCAGGTTGGCAGAATTATAAAATTTAAATATCTGTAGCTATTTATTTCCTTATTTGACTCAAAGTCCATACATTTCTAATTCAACAGTAAAAGTTTGATTGTAAATGCTAAAAATGGTTTAGACTTTGCATTTAGGCAGGAGTCTATTTCATTACATTTTTTATTTACTATTGAAGAGTGTTGGAGCCAAAGTATGTGTGCATAGCATTTAGTATAAGATTCATTCTTGTATGAAATATTGCTTGAGTATTACTTTTTCTATATACTTGTACATTGTACTAAATTGAATTAAAGGCTTGTCCTATAAACAAGATAAAGTGGGGAAGTCATTACCTTTTCTTAGCCCACAAACAATCTCCTCACTCACTAACCCAAGCCTAGCTGAAACTAAATAGACGTTGGCCCTAGGGACATCTCGAACTCAAATAGGAGACTGACCTAAGGGGAAAGTTGATTAGAATTTGACTCTTACTAAATTGGTGTAAAAGGTTGAGGATTGATGAGGCGAAACCTCGAAGAATAGAGGTTTGGCATAATTAGGCCCGTTGCTTAGGCACGGATACCTCCCACTGATCTTGCCCCTATCTAGCCAATTAACTTGTGATCAGATTCTGCAATATATCCCCCGTGGACAGTCTAACCAGTTAGGAGTCGTCTAGGTCTAAGGTTTAACCTAATTTAGGTTAGATTTTATTTATTTATTTATTTTTCTTTGTTTGTTTTTAACATTTCTTGTGTGATATGGCTTACAATAATAATTTTTCCAATTTTAATGGTAATCCATATTACACCTCGACCTCTTTTTTGGATATTACCAACCCGGCATACATAACTTTAACCAACCAAGTGTGCCAGATTGGTCTTATTCGAATCAATACATTCTCCAGTCCCAATACTATGAACAAGACTGGAATAATCATCACTACTTTTCACAAAATCAATGGGGATACAACTCCCCTAAGTCATATTGTCAACCATCATTCTAACATTCAGCTTATAATTTTTCTAGTTATGATCAACTAATAGAAGAAAAATCTAAGGCTATGAAAAGTATAGAAGCCATGATTGAGTCTCAAGAACAAAAGCTGAAAATGATGGACTTATAATTCTCACAAGACTCCCAAATCCAAGATCCTTACTCCATATTCCAAGTCCCACAATAAGACGAAGAACCTATGAACTCAGATAGGAGTATGGAAAAACTGATTCAGTCTGAAAATAATTTTTTCCAATCTATCAATAGGCTAGAAGCACAAATGAGTCATTATATCAACATAGTGTAAGATAGAAATGAGAAAACTCTACCTAACACATATTCTACTATTCCAGATTGCCCTAACCATATTTATAGGAATGAAGAATCTTGGTGTCTTAGAGACTTTGATCAAGACTCAATTTTATCACACAACTTTGAACTTGACCAATTCCAAATCTTGGACAAATTGACAAGTTTTCCATTCAATGAGATTGAACATGAATGTGAATGTGACCCTGATCCTCAACCTTGTGATTCAATTTTCATTTTTGATTTTATGTTGACTCTGGTACCATCACAACGCCACCTCTATCACCACTACTTTAAGTTTCAACATCACCCTTATCATCACCTCTTGCACTTCCCTTTTCTTTCCCCATTAAAATCCATCTCCACCACCAAATAACCCCACCACCAACTCCAATACCATCACCTTCACCCTCTCCTATACTCTTTCTCCTCTCACCATAGGGCCGTCCACCCCCCAGCCAACCATGGTGGTCGCGCAACACCTCTAGGGTCGGCCACCCTATGGGGCCAAGCCCCCATTCATTTTTGCTTCAATGATATCCCTTCCTCAGGACTCATGCACGTGATGTTACCATGAAATTGTGTTTTAGGCGAGTGTCCTCGCCTTAATTTGTACCCCGCTTCGACGGGTGTATTGTATTGTTATTTATATTTTTGTGAATTTGTGTGAGTTGTAATCTGTACACATGTCGTGACTTGTATTCGGTTGATGTACTGTAATGCTTGTAGTAGTTAAATGGTATGATATTTGTGCACGTGTTGGCACTTACCATACAGGTACCATATATATCCTTCAGAGCTTCTGCCCACTCCCGAGATGGTTACCCAATTGGTCTAGGCCTTGCACCCTTATGGGCTTCGTGGTAGCTACCAAGGTTACGCTTAACCCCGAGCTTACATACAGCCTTCGGGCTTCACACACTATATAGATGGTCTAGTTATGGCTGTTTATGTGCATGATTGTATGGTACTAATATCTTGTTTAGTACCCTTTTACCGACTCTGAGTTTATATCCACTCCCGGGCTAGCTATCCAATTGGTTTTAGGCCGCACCCTTATGGGTTTCATGGTAGCTACCAAGAGGGCATTTAGACCCGAGCGTACTTTAGCCTCTGGGCTCTGTCGCCCACTTCTTCGAATGAGGAGTGCACTTAGACCGTCAAGTTTCTCACTTATGCTTGGTAGGCATGCTTAGCGCTCAGTGCTTTACCACTAGATTCGTCTAGGCGAGATGCTGCCAGATTTTCTACTCGCACTTTATGCTGAGCTGCCACAATAACCTCACCAAACGCTTTAGTGACTAAACACTGCTCACTATCCGACCTCCAGCTTGCTCAGCTCTACTTGATTATGCTTAGCTATTACTCTATCACTTGCTATGTACATACTTGTTTTGTTAAAACTCAACATGTATATCTTAACACCTGTCGTATCACTTGACAACTGATGTGTTATCACCTGACATGCTACTACTTGATACCTGCTCCTGTTACGTTATCACTTATTACCTGCCCCTGTTATGACATGACTTATCACCTGTCACCTGCCTGATCACTTGTCATTGTCATATTAAAATCTGATACCTATCATGTTTAACTCTCTACTCATGATTATCACATTATGGAAATGAAGTACCTGATCTCTTGTTATGTACTCCCGTTATACTTGTTATATACTCCCGTTATGCTTGTTATGTACTCCTGTTAATCTGATAATTATGTTTAATAAGTTATAAAAAGGACAACCTACACTGGGAATGGGAGAAAGTGATGAATGCCAGTATGATGTCTTACTTATAGTGGTGAAAATACTAAACTGATAATTCGTGTTATGGTGCTTTTAGGCACCCAGAAGATGCGTGTTAGGGGGACTTCAGGCCCCCATTGTCTGTGTCTCGGGTGGATGGGAACTACTATAAGTATGAGCTATCAGTTCTTCATCAGCTTTCAATAACCAACCTCGACTTACTTATATATGGATGTATGTGTGTTGAGATGTACACCGGGGCACATACCTAGATATATGATTTAGACGAGTAATAATAATAAGACGCCAAGATAAGAACTCATTGTGTTGCTTTGCAAACTTGGTTATTCCACTTGTTTTGCCACAATTGCTTTCATCGGGTTTTACTTCGGATTTTCAGATTTTTTAATCATTAATTTTTTTTAGAGATAAACTTACCGTCCCTCCCCGGCAACGGCGCCAAAATTTTGATTGAGATTCACCTGTGCAATAAAATAAAGAATGTTAGATTTAGAACAGGATGTGCAAGGTGCTCAATTCTAATCCGCGGTAGCAGTGGCTATACGGGTCGTGATCCTTAGGGAGGGAACTGCGATGGAAGCGTTTAAGCAAGTTATCTCTTTTTTATTTATTTTTATTATTTACAATGGTATTTACAATGAAGTGGGAGAAATAAATTGGAAAGAAGTGGTGTGATCTAAACTAAAGAAAGAAAAGAAAGAAAATTAAACACATACGTACCAACCTCTTCAGTCCTGCTTACCTTTGATCCTTTTGCGACAACTTACTTTGCTTTGGACGGCGTTCAAGTATGGCGTATAGGATCTTCCACCTTCGCGATCTACACTACAAAAAGAAAGACTGGCAAGAGACGACTTGTTCATCTCCATAGGCCATCAAGGGCTCTTCTTGGGCTAGGTAGTCTCGAAGCGATTGGATCTCACGGGTTGCAAGTCATCAGAGAGAGAAACAATGAAACAGGAATAGAAGAATAGAACAAGGATAGAAGAACATAAATAAACAAGAATAAAAGAACACAAGAATAAACAAGAATAAAATAACACAAACAAAACTCAAGTGGATTTCATTAACAATGGAAGAAAAGTAGGCTTACACCGCTGTCACCTCAGTACAAGCATGGACTCCTTCCTCCATGAAAGCTTCCTCCACTCTCAGTTACAAAAATTACAAAAGAAAAACGAAAATAAAATCTAACCTAAACTACAAGTTAGCCTAAGAAACCCTAGAATTTGCTCTGTATTTTCGCTGTACGCCCTTTACGGTTGCTTTGTAGGGGTATTTATAGGTGCAGAAGGAGGTAGAGTCCCAACACAACTCTCCCACGAAAGATAGTCCCGGGATAATACTGAATTGCCGCAGAAACGCGGCTTGGGCCGCGTTTCCGCGGCCTGGTGGCGGCGGCTGGCCACGCGCTTTGGCGCATGGCATCCCCTGGTTCGTCCATCTGGTCGTTTCTTTCTGGAAGCGTGATCCTGGCTCTTAATCTTTGGATTTGGATATAACTTGGGAAGCAAGTTACCTAGATCCCAAATCTTTTATCCACGAAGTTGTGATCTTAAATTCTCCTTCTTTGGCTTTTATCCTGATCCTACATGTGTTTAGGTTGAATAGAAGTCTATCCTTCCCTCTTCTTTGTATTTGCAACTTTGGCCCTTGTGTATTTGCAATTTTGGCAATTGATATTTGCAACTTTTACATTGGGCTTGAATATGGGCTCTTGGGATTCTTTTTAGGCTTTATTTCTTTATTTTAATATTTCGAGGCCTGCACACAATAAATCATAAAATATTAGTAAATGTGCAGAATTATAGGAATAAATATGAAAATGTGATGGTAAATATAATGATAAAAATGCACTTTTCACTACCAATCACACCCCCACACTTATCTTTTTGCTCGTCCTCGAGTAAAAATCAAAAAGAAAAAGAAAAACTAAACTAGCTAACTCACTTTCGTAGGAATCACGGTTGCACTTAGCACGTGCAACAAGCCGTTAAACCCCTAGGTTACTTTAGAGGACGAGTGTTGTCTCGTGAGGATTTTCAACGGATTACACCCACAAAATCCATAAAAAGGTAAATATTTGAAATACGTTTGAAAAGACTAAGTAGTTTATAAGTTTTAGGATCATCATTTTTATTCATTCTTAGACTTAGTCTTTATAAAGTAAATTGTTATCCAATTTAGGTAAGGATCAAAATTGAAGTTGTATATAGTCTTTTTTGTTACCAAAAGTCATATGCACCCTTATGAATCTAAGAATTCCTAAACTTGGACTCTCATGCCTCTTTATTATGATGATTATTATTATTATTTTTTTTAATATGTATAACTCATCTAATTTTCTTTCGTGTAAGCATGAAGACTTCTTGAGGCCCTCATACCTAACTAATTGATTATTAAATGTGTTAGTACATATATAAGTAATTTTTCTTAGTTTAGGCTTTTCTAATCCACCCATGTAGCGAACTTAAAGTCGATGATTCCCAAACCGGTCGGCTTTAGGGCACCAGGTGAGAAAACACCCCGCGGACTCAAATTCGAGTGAACTAGGCCACAAAACTAAGGACTTTATTATTTATTTATTTTTTTAGAACTCACCTTTAGGCGTGAATACCTATGCTTCTTGAGGCACATGTATCCAGCTTAATTAGTGAAATTTTTTTTATTTTAATTTTTTTTTATGAGGCACAAGGGTCTTTGTCTTAGAATCCTAGATATGCATTAGGTATGCACATTTCATTAAGTAAAAATTAAGACTAACTACTTATTCAATTTCTCCTCCTATACCTAAAATTTAAACAATTTATTTATTTTGACCAAGTTTTTAGAAATCCTAATTATGATTTTTCTAATTCTTAAGATTAACCTAGATTTATTTCAAAAGATAAGTCAAAATATTGTCCTTTTTATAATATTTTTTTTTAGTTAGCAAATTTTTGTTAGTTTCTACCTATGTTAGTATGTTAGTAAAGCCTACCCCCACACTTATCTCATGCATTGTCCTCAATGTATGAATGAATGCATATATGCATGAAAAAGAACAAGGGAAGGCAGAAAATTACCTTAGGGGGTGGTTCCGGTGGTGGTCTAATTGGTCCACGAAATGCGGCCCAAACAAGATAACGTGGTAGTTCACGGGACCTACCTTTATTTACCTCTTTTATATTTACATGTTTACAGTCCCCAATATGAATAGGATCATGGAAGATCCTCTCTTGAAACTTACTCCCTTTACATGACCAGTCCTGGAAAATCATCACAGAGTCATGGTCTATACCTATGTCCAACAAAAGAATGTGACTTTGTAGAATGGTTGACTTGGACTCAAGAATGATAGGTTCAGGGTCTAATACCGACTCAGGAAAGAAACTCAAATCAAGTAAAGGTTCAGGAGTTGGGCTAGGATCAAGAAGTGGGTCCAAGTCAAGAAATGGAAACTCAAGTCCACAATCATTTTCCCACAATTGAATGTGACTCAATGTTGGTGATTCAAGTTCAGGAATGATAGGTGTGGGAATCAAAACTGACTCTAAAATATTACCTAAGTCGGGTAACAAAACAGGAGTCAATAATGATTCGGAAATTTGAACTTGATCATAGATTTGGGAATCTAGGTCACATATCTCATTAGTTTCAATCTCATAAAAATTAGAACTTGCCAATTTGTCAAGGGGACTTTCAAAAGTATGAAATTGGTCAAGTTCATTATGATGATCTTCAAAAATGGGTGATTCAATTTCATGATCTATGGGCACAGGAATAAATGTTGGCTCAGAAAGTTGGTCCAAATTGGGTAAGGATACTGGAGTCAACATAGATTCGAAGATGGAAACTGAATCGCAAAGTTGGGGATCGGGTTCACATTCACAATCTAATTCAATCTCATTGAAATTAAAACTAGCCAATTTGTCCAAGGATTGAGATTGGTCTAGTTCATATTGATGTGATGAAATTGAATTTGATCAAGGTCTTCTAGATAGGATGATTCTTGGTTCCTATCAACTTGGTTGGTAAGTTCAAGAATGTTTGAAAGTCTAGAAATTTGATCATTCATTATTTCTTGCAACCGATCCACTTTTTCTTCTAACCCATCAAATAGATCAATGGTGGACTGAAACCTTGGTGATGTGGGAAAAGACGTATATGAAGATACTGGTTGAACAGGTGGTTGACCATATGGCTCAGGGGTATTGAATCCCCATTGACTCTGTGAAGAGTAGTGATGATTATTCCAATCTTGTTCATAGTATTGGGACTGGGGCATGTAATGATTCGGATAAGACCAATCTGGCACACTAGGGTGGTCAAAGTTATGATATGCCGGGTTGGTAATATCCGAATAAGAGATTGGTGTATAATATGGATCCTCATTAAAATTGAAAAAATTATTGTTATAGGCCATATCACACAAAACAAACAAAAGAAAAAGAGAACAAACAAAGAATCAAACAAAAAAAAAATTCTAACCTAAGTTAGGGTAGACCTATGACCTAGACGACTCCTAACTGGTTAGACTGTCTACGGGAGGTAGGGTGTAGACTTTGACCACAAGTTAATCAGCCAGGTCGGGGCAAGAGTGGTGGGAGGTTTTCCGTCAAAGACGTTCCTTAATTAAATAACCACCACTCTTCGGGCTTTCGGCCCTCAATCCCCTTCCTAGACACTGATTTCGCAGGAGTCAACTTCCAACACCGTTCCCCCTTAGGATAATCTCCTAATTGAGTCCGAGATGTCCCTAGGGCCAACGTCTACTAAATTTTAGTTAGGCTTGGGTTAGTGAGTGCTTGGATATGATTTTTGGGCTAAGGAAGGGTGATGAAATCCCCACCTTATCTTGTTAATGGGTTATGCCCTTAAGATATTTTTGTGCAAGTGTACAATATATAAATAAGATTCACTCAAAGCATGAAAATCAACCAAGAGATGAGTCCTATTCTACATGCAATGCGTACGTACCTTGCTCCAGCACTCTTCAACAGTAAAAATAAAGGAATTGAAAAGACACGTGCCTAATATGCAAACGTCTAATCAATTTTTATCTTTAACAACAAATATTTTACTGTTGAATTAATTAGCAGTAAGCAGGGTTATCACAGAACAAATTTAACAGAGAAGTACACAGATATTGCCAGTTTCAGAAACCTGCAAAAATTTCAGTCAGTAGTCCTCTGCTACTGCCGCGGATCCGCGGCTATTGCCGCGTTTTGCGCGGCAAAGTAGCAGGCTCTGCTGCTCTGCCTTTGAGGGCAGAGGAACAGAGTTGCTATATGTCCACTTCTGCTGTTGTTTTTCTGTTCTCCAAACCTGCAAACAGAAAGAATAAAAGAATTAGTTAATAATTAATTTTTTTTTAGAGATAAACTTACCGTCCCTCCCCGGCAACGGCGCCAAAATTTTGATTGAGATTCACCTGTGCAATAAAATAAAGAATGTTAGATTTAGAACAGGATGTGCAAGGTGCTCAATTCTAATCCGCGGTAGCAGTGGCTATACGGGTCGTGATCCTTAGGGAGGGAACTGCGATGGAAGCGTTTAAGCAAGTTATCTCTTTTTATTTATTTTTATTATTTACAATGGTATTTACAATGAAGTGGGAGAAATAAATTGGAAAGAAGTGGTGTGATCTAAACTAAAGAAAGAAAAGAAAGAAAATTAAATACATACATACCAACCTCTTCAGTCCTGCTTACCTTTGATCCTTTTGCGACAACTTACTTTGCTTTGGACGGCGTTCAAGTATGGCGTATAGGATCTTCCACCTTCGCGATCTACACTACAAAAAGAAAAGACTGGCAAGCGACGGCTTGTTCATCTCCATAGGCCATCAAGGGCTCTTCTTGGGCTAGGTAATCTCGAAGCGATTGAATCTCACGGGTTGCAAGTCATCAGAGAGAGAAACAATGAAACAGGAATAGAAGAATAGAACAAGGATAGAAGAACATAAATAAACAAGAATAAAAGAACACAATAATAAACAAGAATAAAATAACACAAACAAACCTCAAGTGGATTTCATTAACAATGGAAGAAAAGTAGGCTTACACCGCTGTCACCTCAGTACAAGCATGGACTCCTTCCTCCATGAAAGCTTCCTCCACTCTCAGTTACAAAAATTACAAAAGAAAAACGAAAATAAAATCTAACCTAAACTACAAGTTAGCCTAAGAAACCCTTTATTTTGCTCTGTATTTTCGCTGTACGCCCTTTACGGTTGCTCTACAGGGGTATTTATAGGTGCAGAAGGAGGTAGAGTCCCAACACAACTCTCCCACGAAAGATAGTCCCGGGATAATACTGAATTGCCGCGGAAACGCGGCTTGGGCCGCGTTTCCGCGGCCTAGTGGTGGCGGCTGGTCACGCGCTTTGGCGCGTGGCATCCCTGGTCCGTCCATCTGGTCGTTTCTTTCTGGAAGCGTGATCTTGGCTCTTAATCTTTGGATTTGTATATAACTTGGGAAGCAAGTTACCTAGATCCCAAATCTTTTATCCACGAATTTGTGATCTTAAATTCTCCTTCTTTGGCTTTTATCCTGATCCTGCAAGTGTTTAGGGTTGAATAGAAGTCTATCCTTCCCTCTTCTTTGTATTTGCAACTTTGGCCCTTGTGTATTTGCAATTTTGGCAATTGATATTTGCAACTTTTACATTGGGCTTGAATATGGGCTCTTGGGATTCTTTTTAGGCTTTATTTCTTTATTTTAATATTTCGAGGCCTGCACACAATAAATCATAAAATATTAGTAAATGTGCAGAATTATAGGAATAAATATGAAAATGTGATGGTAAATATAATGATAAAAATGCACTTTTCACTACCAATCAATCACCTAGAGAAGAAAGTCCATTAGTGATCTTTGTAAATCTTGTAACCATATCATCTATGGTTTCATTTTCTTGCATGCAAAAATTTTCATATTGGGACCGAAGAAGGTCTATCTTAGCCCTCTTCACTTGTGAGGTCCCCTCATGTGTAACTAGCAAATGTGTCCAAATTTCATATGCGGACTTGCAATGAATAACTTTAGAAATATCATCATCATTAAGGGCTTGAAGGAGTGCATAATGAGCCCTAGCATTGGCATCGAATTCCTTAGTCTCAATTTCGGACCAAGTGGATTCATCACCAGGGGGTGCACTAAAGGGTTTGGTCACGGCCTTTGCAACTCGACTTCCTAGAGAGTGCAAGAAAACGGTCATCTTAACTTTCCATATGGGAAAGTTAAGCCCATCAAACTTAGGAAGGGTCTTAATTCCATCGGCCATTTTTACTAAGTGTGAGTGTATGACAAATGAATGAAAGTGATTAGCAAAATTAGGATCTCTCTAAGGTTGTTAAGCCTAGAGCCTAGAGACCAAGCTCTGATACAATTTGAAAAACACCTAGAGGGGGGTGAATAGGTGTTATTGCTAATCTAACAATCTTTTTAAAACTAAAATGGATGAATGATGCAACGATCTCTCAAAACAAGACTAAGAGCCGAATGCCCCGTGAAGGGTTCTGAACTCCTTCCTCCTGATTCCCCTTGAATGGGTTAGAGGTGCGCAATGCAACCTTGTTGTATGAGAATTGATCGACAAAGGCAAAGTATGAATGCAATGGTGGAATGCACACAATCAATATTGTATGAAGGCAATTACACAAGGAAGGAAAAGCTATAACACAAGCAAGAAATATAAAGCAATATAGTGAGCAAGAGGAATTTAGAGCAAAAAGAACACAAAGCAATCGCAAACACAAGATGTTTGTTTCGAGGTTCGAGCCACCGCTCTACTCCCCGCCTTCACCTCCGTGAAGGGTTTCCACTATCCACCGAGGACGCTTACAACGGTCTACCGAAGACCCGAGCACCGAGCTCAACCACTTACAATAACCTCTACCGAAGAGGTGCCACCACAAGAACAAGAAGAATACAAGTACCCAAAGTGATCACAACAAGATCACTAAACTTCTTACAAACTCTCACTCTTTTACAACTTCCTAATAGATTGAGTAGGGGATTTTTGGCACTAAGAAGTGTAGTGAGAAAAACTCAGTTGTAAGAGGATTTTTGCTACAAAACACAACTGAAAACAAGCTCAAGAATGTATGAGAAATTGGAGAGCTTAAAAACTTTTCTTCTCTTGAAAACTATGAAAACTTGAGGATTTTTCTTTTTTTTTTTTATGCAAGAGGCTATACTCCTCTATTTATAGGGAGAAGAAAGGGTTAAAAACAATTTATTTTAAGTTTATTTGACCTGAAAAAGTTCTCCAAAATCTCAGAAAATGTCTGCAAAAACAGATTAAGAAAACAGCTTTCAGAATTGCACAAAAGAGGAAAGAGCCGTTGGGCTTTTGCAGGCTTAGCGGTCGACCGGTCCGGTCGGCCGTCCGCCCTGCTGGCAAAGAGCCGTTGGACTCGGGTCGACCGCTCGGTCGATCGTCCTCTAAAAAGAAACAAAGTTTTCTATGGGCGGTCGACCGGGCGGTCGACCCAGAAACCCGAGAGCAAAACTGATTCAGTCGGTCGACCCGGCGGTCGGCCGACAGACATGCACAAGCGTGCATGTCCTGACACAAGCGTCGGTCGACCGGGCCGGTCGGCCAGTCTTGTCTGAAACAGAAAAACAACAATTGCCAGATTTTGGAAAATTTTTGTAAAAATGTTTTGAAGTAGAGAAAACTAAGTAACATGCTATAAAGAGTATACATGATATTTGAACATGATATATATATATCTTTATAAAACTTAGGGTCATGTATATTTGTTAAAGCATGAAACTTGGAAACACAAAGTTTTAAACATGAAAAACTTGTATATGAAAAAATGTGTGTGTATCCTAGAGCCAAAATTTAAAACTCAAACTTTAACAATCTATTTCTTACATTGGTTCTAAGGACTACAAGTGCTTCAAGTGGGCTATCCATATGATCTTGTAAGCTTGATACTTTGAGCCCGAATTGAGGTGACTTGAGCCAAAACACCTTCCTTTTGGGAAGAAACCTTCTAGTTTAATTAGAACCCTGAAACACACCAAAAAACAACAAAGATTATTAGTACAAATAACTAATATGTTTTGTAATCATCAAAACACACTAAAGACGGGTGATTGTAACCTTGGGCCACACGTGCCTCTCCTCAGAGGCAGGAGACCTGAGTCTCTCCAACCAAACACGTGATTCAGAAGGTCCGCGTATCTCAAGTGTTGCTAGTCAAATGCGATAATCAGTAACACGAGGTCCGCGTCTCTTCTCAGTAGAAGCGCGAGACCTATGTTTTAAAGCCAAAACGCGAGAGCCGCATCTGTTTTACAGAACGTGAGGCTCCACGTCTCAGAACCCTGCGTCTCAGATTCGCGACGCAAGGACGGCTCTCAGAAGATGAAAAGCCCTCAAAAACCCGAGGCTAATCTATTTGGTCCCCCTCTTACAGACCTAAGAGATTACTTGACAAAGAAAAAGAGTGCTAATCAGATCGCTCCATCCTATTGCTGTGAACGGCTCATCACAGTAATGCTCTCTGAATGCCGTTGCAGCTCACATATGAACAAGCAGTGGTATTTAGACGATTAACTTCAATCGCCCGATCAGCCAAAAGGCGTCGTTCTCACAGAAGGGGGACCTTCTCTGACACGGAGTACCCTGGAGTCACTACAAACATGGCAAGCAGTAAGGGAAAACAACCGGCAGTCAGCTCTGATGAGTCTGATGCTGTATCAGAAGGAGTGTACCACCACACCCGCACTCGGACGTGTGCAGTAGCCCCAATTGACTACAGTGCTCTAGCCCGGGGCATTGATATACGCGAATCTCACTCTGCCATTGTAGAATTGCAGGCCTCGATCTCTTCTGTAGAGAAGGAAGCCTTTACGATATGATAAACACTCCTGAGAAGAAGACCAGGCGCTTAGAACAGCAAGCTCAGATTCAGAAGGAACAATTTAATATGATTCGTGCCCAACAAGAATCTATTGATACCCTTAAGCAGACGCTTGCACAATTGCTTGAGGACAAGAAGAAGTCGAATGACAAAGCTTCTTCTAAGAAGTCTAAGGGCAAATGAAAGGAAGGGGAAAGCTCGTCTTCCATACATATCGAGGAGAAGGGATAATGCACTCTGAAGTCGTCCAAGCCTTCATCTGAAGAAGGAGGTAATTCAGAGAATGGGAGCACCCATTCTAAAAGAATGAACAAGCTGGAACAGTGGCTGGAAACCCTCACCAATCGGAAAGGCCTCCAAGAAGCAGGAGTGGTCCGACCATATCCGGCCGAGTGGGACCTTTTTCTGTACGCTCCTAAGTTGAAAGCTCTGACTTTACAAACTTTCGATGGCAAAGGGTCACCGAACTAACACATCTACTACTTTAAGTCTCAGACAGGGAATGTAGTAGATAATGATGTCATTTTGGCGCGTTTGTTCATCGACACTCTAAAAGGACTTGCCTTTAAATGGTTCATGAAGCTTCTAGAGGGCTCCATCAAGAACTGGGGTGATCTGGAGAAGCTCTTTCTTGCACGCTTCTTCGAAGATGACTCAGAGATTACAATGCCAACTCTCATGGCAATGAAGCAACAAAAAGGAGAGTCAGTCAAAGCATTTGTGGAAAGATTTCAGAATATGGTGCTCCGATGTCCTAGCGGTATGACCCAGGCCACCCTGGTGGAAACATACCGTCACAATTTGCAAACTTCACTCCTAACCCAGATTGGAGTTTCTAAAAATCACACCTGAAAGCAGTTGGTCTAGTAAGGTGAACAGGCTGAAGAAATTATCGTCAGGGTTAAGGCAGAAGAAAAAAAGCCAAGACCCGAAAAGTCGACAAGGCGCGCGCCAGAAGTATCCTTCTAATCAAAAAGGAAAGATACATTGGCGACAGAGATGAAATCTCCCGTTAAACCTCAGTGACCAGAGGGGGTGGTTATTCGAGTCAGCCACACGCCAACAAGCAGTACTCCTTTAAGGATGAACATGTCGATTCGTTGTTCAAGTTACTCAACAAAAGTAACAGATTAAAGCTTCCTGAAGCTGGACATCCTGAGAAAGTCGGCAAGATGGACAATCCCAACAACTGCCTGTATCATAGGATGTTAGGGTACCCCACCAAGAGCTGTTATATCTTCAAAGATATTCTTCAAGCTCTGGTTGATACGGAAGTGCTAAAGCTCCGTCTAGAGCAGAAGAAAGTGACGGCTAACATGACGTCATTTCTTCAGTTCAGAAACCAGCCTCCAACACCAGCCGGAGTAGTTCCCATCCTGAAAGAAAAACTAATGATGATCAATACAGACCCACATAACCAGTAGGAGAAAGGTCTCGTGCATGTTCCTACACCTTAAGAAGCAATCATGTGGGTTCATCCTGATCTTGTCGAAAGTCAATATTGGACTACTGTTACCAACAGGAAGTCTAAAGGCAAAGCTAGAGCTGCGCCATGCAATGTGGTGTGTGCCTCTTCTCAGGAAATAAAAACGATGTTCCTTCACTAACTGACTCAGAGGAGAGGAAGATCACCCTTGCCGCAGAGGTGAATACACTACTCGTTGCCGAAACTCGTTCGGGGCAATTATACTTAAAGAAATACGATGAACTAGTGGCAAATCAGCCTGGACTTACTTCAGATCCAACCAAACCCTCCGCAAAGCAACCTGTGGAGAAGCAGAAAAAGCTTCGGTATTCCAAAGCTCTCCCAAGAATAAAGCAGAAGGAACTTCAGCATCTTACTGATTTGATGTGTTAGCTCAACTGGCCAACATTCCAGCCAGGATCACTCTTTACGAGCTCCTAAGATTGTCAAAGTCAACAAGAGAAGCTCTGAGAGAAGCTTTAGCCGATGCTGAGGTCTTCATGCCCCAAATCCTAGCTGAGCCATAGGAGATAAATAAAGAAGACTACCTCCATATCTCCTAAAAAGCCCTAATATCACCTTCATGCCAGAAGACATGCAGGTCAAGGAGAAACATGATAGACCCCTATATTTCACAGGGTACATTGGATCATCTGAAGTGAGCCGCATTCAGGTAGATCTAGGATCCGCGTTGAGCATTATGCCTCGCTGGGTCATGCAGTACTTAGGGATCCCCACCCACCGATTGAGCATCACCCAAACTACCATTTATGGTTCAACGCCAATGGCACGCACCCAATAGGGAAGAGCAAACTCAAATGTCAGATTAGGGATCTGAGATCTGAAGTGACGTGCTATGTGATTGACGCCGACACTTCATATAATTTGCTGCTAGGATGACTGTGGATACATCGTAACTCCATCGTCCCCTTCACTCTCCATGAAGTCATGAAGTATATTTACGAAAATGGGAATGTCCGAACATTGATCGCTGATCGGCAAAAAGCAAGCACAAGAAAAGTAGAAAGGGAGTGGGTCGAAGTTACTGCTTTTACGATTCTTCTCTAGTAGCGAAGTGGCTATACGGGTCGTATCCACGAGGAAGGAGAGCGATGGAAGCTTGATGCGGCTTTTATGTTCAAGAAAAGAGAATGTTCTTTGTTTCTAAATAAAGAATTGAAAAGTAAAAACAAGTTGTTTTTAAGAATTGTTGAAAATTGTTTTGGTGATTTGTAAAGTGATTTTTTTTAGTTGTAAAAATGCATGGCTAACTTTCTGCTGAGTGCTCCCACTAATTTCTAACTTTTGGAAGATAGCCTCACGATGGATCATAGGCGAATACAACCCTTTTTGCATTGGAACTATTCACGTGAAAATCGAGTGAAAGTTCATCCTAAAACTTAGCCTTACTCGGCAAAAACTCGGACATTCCCTTATCATGATCCGATAGAAGGCGAGAATAAGGGAAGACTCGAGTGCACTATTGGTATCGGCAAAGTTAAAAGGAAAAGTCTCTAACTTACAACAACAAGTAAAGTATACAACTCATAGATCATCAAAACTAATTAAGTATGAAGTATAAGAAAGTAGATACTTGTAGGTAAATTAGAGTTAGAACCCTCGTCTTAAGATGCCATAGCTCTCATTTGCACAAGGCTTGTTTGGCACTATTGACTCATGC
Organism: Agave tequilana; assembly: GCA_038442645.1. Classification (NCBI taxonomy): domain Eukaryota; kingdom Viridiplantae; phylum Streptophyta; class Magnoliopsida; order Asparagales; family Asparagaceae; genus Agave; species Agave tequilana. The sequence goes on along the minus strand of JAVJIF010019060.1, from coordinate 25,067 downwards.
GGGTTATCAATCAAGTGTTAGAAATTAGTGGGTTAGTAGTTAGTTAGCCATGCTAATGAAAAGTTAGTTAGCCATAAAAGTAAAAGAAACAACAAAGGAAAAGAAGTGGAAAGAGGAAGTTACACTATAACAAAGTAAAAGAAAAGAGGTGAAGAAGAAAGAAATTACACTACAACAAGGAAGTAAAAGTAAATGCAAAGACAAGTAAATGGAAAGAAGGAAGAGAAGTAGTACTTGTATTATCTTGCCACCCTTCAAATACAACACTTTACACACTCTCTCTCTTTCACTCTAATGGCTAAACTTAAAATTAGAAGAAGAACAACAAAAACAACTACAAACTAAAAACAAGATTACAAAACTTGCCCTAACTCTGGATCTGCTTCAACTGAAGACCCCTGGGGGGCTTTTATAGGCATCAGGGCAAAGGGGGCCACGTGAGTAGCACGTGGCCCAAAATGCAAGCGTGCGCGCCAAGATGACCGCGTTTCTGCGGCCAAGCCAGGGCGGCGCGCGCCCAGTTTTGGGTAGCGCGTCGCCCAGACTGTCTTCTGACCACCTGGACTCCTGGATTTGCGATTTGACTCCCTGGGCTGACAAAATCTTCACTCTAAGGTCAATGACTACTTGGTAGGATCTTAATCACCAATTAAATGGTGATTTAGGTCTTCTTCTTCATTTGAACACCATGGACCTAGAATCAAGGAAGCAAGGTATTATTAGCAGAATTTATTATCAAATAAATGTGAGAATGTGATGAAAATTATGCAAAATTTGAGACTAATCACACCCCCACACTTATCTTTTTGCTCGTCCCGAGCAAAACAAAAATAAGAGAATTATTATACCACTTTCGCAGGTGACGCGATTGCATTGAGCATGTGTAACAAGCCTTTAAACCTCTAGGTTTCCCCTAGAGGAGGAGTGTTGTCTCCTGAGGGTTTTCAGCAGATTGCACCCACAAAATCCAATAAGTAAAGAAAAGAAGTTAGTTGTTAGAAGAATTTTTATTTTTTTTTAAAAAGAAGTTTCAATCATCTAAGTAAAAATGACCGAATGATGTAAGAATTATGTTTAACCCTCATAAGTCCTCTTATACTTTAGCCTTCATAAAAGAATAAACTTTAGTTTTTCTTTAAATTTAGAAAGGATCTTGTACTTCTAACTCATTTTTTTATTTTGCTTTAGATAGATATGCATAATGTGTAAGTGTGATGTGCTTGGGATTTTTCAACTCAACCTTGAATATCATTTAATTTTATTAATATTTACTTATTATTCTTGGTTCCATTAGGCTTTCTACTTCACTTATGTAACACATATCAAACCGATGACTTCCAAACCAGATGGTCTTAGGGCACCAGGTGGAAAAACACCCTTCAGATCAAATATGTAAGTGGAGTAGGCCACGAAATCAAGATTTATTTATATATAGGATTTTTATTTTTATTTTTATTATTTAATATTATTAATTTTTTTAGCGTGAGTAATCATGCTTCTTGAGGGACAATTATCCAGCTTTTTTTTTTTTTAGCGTGAGTAATCATGCTTCTTGAGGCACAATTATCCAGCTTTTTTTTTTCCAGCGTGAGTAACCATGCTTCTTGAGGCACAATTATCCAGTTTTTTTTCCAGAGTTGTGTCTTTAAATCCCAAGCATGTGTGTGTGGGTTATGCATATTCTACTAAGGCTAAATAAACGATATGAGTTATTTTCCTTATCCCTCCTAACTTTTTAGTCAAACCACTCTTTCTTGTTTACTTAGGCAAAAATAAAGATTCATTAATAAGGTTCCCATAATTCCTACAATCTTTTGGTATTTTTATAAAGAGTATGAAATTTCTTTTCAATCTGGATTTTTTTGTTTTTGTTTTTGAAAGAAGAAGAAAGAATAAAAGGAAAAAGAAAAAGTGTTAGCACCCCCCCACACCTATCTAATGCATTGTCCTCAATGAATGCATATGGAAATGTAAATGCAATAAAAAGGGGGAAGAAATGATGTCACCGTCTCCGTGGACTCGGGCCGGCCAAGTGCGAGTAGGCTAAAGAAATGTCAAAAAGAATGTACACGGGGTAAGTATATAAACAATTTTTTTTTTTTTTTTGTTTTTTTTGTTTTGTTTTGTTTTGTTTTATTTATATGTTGTGGTTAGGTGTATGACGGGGCAAAAAGAGTCAGCACACTATCATCCGGAGTCATAGGCTCAGTGGTCAAGAAGGGCTTCAGTCTTTGCCCATTGACTTTGAATTCCGTGTTGTTCTTAGGGTCTGCAATAAGCACAGCACCGTGTGGAAAAATAGTGCGCACAATGAACGGTCCCTACCAACGAGTTTTCAGCTTCCCCGTGAAAATATGAAGCCTAGAGTTATACAGCAGAACCTTATCGCTCGGTGCAAAGTTTTTCTGGGTTATGATTTGATGATGAAAAAGTTTAGTCCTGCTCTTGGTGATTCGGGCATTCTCATAGGCTTCATTCCGTATCTCCTCTAATTCTGAAATCTGCAGTTTCCTAAGTTTACCGGCCTTGGTCAGATCAAAGTTGAGTTGCTTAATTGCCCAGAGGCCCAGTGTTCTAATTCTACTGGCAGATGACAGGCTTTTCCAAATACAATTCTATAAGGAGACATCCCCAGAACTATCTTAAAAGTAGTGCGGTAAGCCCACAATGCATCATTGAGCTTAACCGACCAATCCTTTCGGTTTTGTCCGACAGTCTTTTTCAGAATGAGATTGAGTTGTCGATTGGTGACTTCTACTTGCCCATTTGTCTGGGGATGGTACGGAGTGGATAACTTGTGATTGATGGAATATTTTCGCATCAGAACTTCAAAAACTCTGTTGCAGAAATGTGATCCATTGTCACTAATTATCGCTCTGGGGGTGCCAAATCGGGAGAAGATGTTATCCTTAAGAAATTTGACAACTACTTTGTTGTCATTCGTCTTAGTTAGCACAGCTTCTACCCACTTAGAGACATAATCTACAGCAACCAAAATGAAACTGGTTGCCGAAGGAATTGGGGAATGGCCCCATGAAATCGATACCCCAAACATCAAAAATTTCAACTTCAAGGATCGGGTTCAGGGGCATCATGTCTCTTCTTAAAATTTTTCCAATTTTCTGACAATTTGCGCATGACTTGCAAAAATGATATGAGTCTTTGAATAAAGTGGGCCAGTAGAACCCACTTTGTAGAACTTTCTCTACAGTCTTGCGGGGACCGAAGTGTCCTCCGCATGCAAGGTCATGGCAAAAGCTGAGCACACTCCTCTGTTCCTCCTCTGGTATGCATCGTCTAATAATTTGGTCGGGACAATACTTAAAAAGATACGGTTCTTCCCAGAAGAAGTACCGTACTTGGGCAAAGAAGCGGTATTGGTCTTGCTTTGTCCAGTCAGCAGGTAATTGTCCCGTGGCCAGGTAATTAACGATGTCAGCATACCAGGGTTCCTTAAGAATGGCTAGGATGTGCTCGTCTGGGAAATCTTCGTTGATCGGAGCTTGGATGGTTGGTGCATTCGGAATTCGTGAGAGATGATCAGCGACCACATTTTCTATACCTCTTTTATCCCAGATTTCTAAGTCAAATTCTTGAAGCAAAAGAATCCACCGAATCAGTCGGGCTTTTGCTTCCTTTTTGGTCATGAGGTATTTTAGAGCCGAGTGATCCGTAAAAATCACCGTCTTCGAACCTAACAAGTAAGGCCGGAACTTTTCTAAGGCAAAGACAACGGCCAAGAATTCCTTCTCAGTCGTTGTATAGTTCTATTGGGCGTCATTCAAGGTCCTACTCGAATAGTAGATCATGTGCTGCCTATTATCGATGCGCTGTCCTAGAACAGCGCAAATAGCAAAATCAGATGCATCACACATGATTTCAAATGGCTGGGCCCAATTAGGAGCAGAAATGATAGGCGCAGAAATCAGTTCTTGCTTAAGCTTCCCATGACTTGAAACATTCATCGTTGAAATCAAAGGGCACGTCCTTAGCGAGCAGGTTGGTTAAGGGCCTCGCGATTTTGCTAAAGTCCTTAATGAACCGTCAGTTGATTGGTAGTGAAAAGTGCATTTTTATCATCATATTTACCATCACATTTTCATATTTATTCATTTAATTCTGCACATTTATTAATAATTTGTAATCTATTGTGTGCAGGCCTCGAATTATTATTTTAATAATAAATAAAGCTTAAAGAGCCCAAAAGCCCAGATCCAAGCCCATATTTGAAGCCCAAGGTCAAAGTGCAAAAATTAGATTGTCAAAGTGCAAATATACAAGGGCTAAAGTTGCAATTATTAAAGATGAGGGAAGGATAGACTTCTATCCAACCTTAAACTCTTGCAGATGAGGTTGAAAGCCAAAGATAAGAGTACAGAGATAAGGAAATTCGTTTAAAAGAGATTGGGAGAATACAAAATCTAGATAACTTGATTTCCAAGTTATATCCATATCCCACGATAAAGAGCCAGGATCGAACTTCCAGAAGCAGGCGCCCAGATGGACGGACCAGAAGAAGCCACGCGCCAAAGCGCGTGGCCAGATTCCCTAGACATGCCGCAATTCCACAGCAAAATCCCAGTTTCTGCGGCACTTTGATGTTATCTGGATACCAGATTTCGTGGACGACTTCATCCGGGACTCTTCAGCCTTCTACACCTATAAATACCCCCTGCAGTGCAACGTACAGAGTCGTCCAGAGGCAGAGCCAAGGGCCAAAAGCTAGGGTTTAGGTTTTTCTTTCTTCTAGGTTAGATTTGTTTTCGTTTTATTTTGTAAATTTTGTAACTGAGAGTGGAGGAAGCTTTCATGGAGGATGGAGTCTTCGCTTGTACTGAGGTGACAGCGGTATAAGCCCGCTTATCTTCCATTGTTAATGAAATCCATTAAGGTTCGTTTTTGTTATTATTTTATGTTTTTCATCTCTTGTTTATTCTTGTGTTTCTCTGTTCCTATTTTCTTTTCTTCTATTTGTTCTCTAATGCCTTGTGAACAATGAGACCCAACTGCTTCGAGACTGCCTAGCCAACGAAGATCCCTTGATGGCTTATGGCGATGAACATCCTATACGCCATACTTGCAAGTCTTCCGAGAAAAGGTAAATCATCGCACGGATCAAAGGTAAGCAGGCTGAAGAGGTTCGTACGTGTTTTCTTTATTTTCTTTCTTTAGTTTTGATCCACATCTTCCACAATTCTTTTCTTCACTTCATTGTAAATACCATTCATTGTAAATACCACTGCTAATAATAAAAAGATAATTTTTAGAGTAAAACTTGCTTAACGCTTCCATCGCAGTCCCTCCCTGAGGATCACGACCCGCATAGCCTTGCTACAGCGGATTAGAATTGAGAACTTGCACATCCTATTCTTAAAACTAAAATACTATATTTTTGTGTGCAGGAAATCTCAGTCAACAAATTGGCGCCGTTGCCGGGGAGGGACGGTAAGTTATTCTCTAATAAAAAAATTTTTTTATTAACTAATTCTTTTATTCTTTTCTGTTTGCAGGTTTGGAGAACAGGAAACAGAAACATAGCAGCAGCAGTGGACATATAGCTATCCTGTGCCTCTGCCCTCGAAGGTAGAGCACAGGAAGCTACTGTTTTGCCGCAGATCTGCGGCCAGAGCCGCAATTCTGTGGCAACAGTAGAGAACTACTGATCCCAATTTCTGCAGGTTGCTGCAAAATTCAAATACTGTTTACTGCTCTGTTGATTTTGTCTGTGATAACCCTGCTTACTGCTAATTAATTCAACAGTAAAAAGTTTGTTGTTAATGATAAAAATTGATTAGACGTTTGCATATTAGGCACGTGTCTTTTCAATTTATTTATTTTTAAGTTGAAGAGTGCTGGCGACAAGGTACGTTTGCATAGCATATAGATTAGGAAACACTCTTGGTTGTTTACTGCTTTCTTGAGTGATTACTTTTCTACAGCTTTACACGTACACTAATTCATTTTAAGGGCATAACCCATAAATAAGATAAGGTGGGGATTTCATCACCCTTCCTTAGCCCAAAAATCATATCCCAAGCACTCACTAACCCAAGCCTAACTTAAAATTAGTAGACGTTGGCCCTAGGGACATCTCGGACTCAATTAGGAGATTATCCTAAGGGGGAACAGTGCTGGAAGTGGACTCCTGCCAATCAGTGTCTAGGAAGGGGATTGAGGGCCGAAAGCCCGAAGATTGGTGGTTATTTAATTAAGGAACGTCTTTGACGGAAAACCTCCCACCACTCTTACCCCGACCTGGCTGATTAACTTGTGGTCAAAGTCTACACCCTACCTTCCATGGACAGTCTAACCAGTTAGGAGTCGTCTAGGTCTAGGTCTACCCTAACTTAGGTAGAAAAAAATTTTTTTTTTTTGTTTGCTTGTTTGTTTTCTTTTTCTTTGTTTGTATTTGTGTGATATGGCCTATAACAACAATTTTTTCAATTTTAATGAGGATCCATATTACACGCCAACCTCTTATTCGGATATTACCAACCCGGCATATCATAACTTTGACCAACCTAGTGTGCCAGATTGGTCTTATCCGAATCATTACATGCCCCAGTCCCAATACTATGAACAAGATTGGAATAATCATCACTACTCTTCACAGAGTCAATGGGGATTCAATACCCCTGAGCCATATGGTCAACCACCTGTTCAACCAGTATCTTCACATACGTCTTTTCCCACATCACCAAGGTTTCAGTCCACCATTGATCTCTTTGATGGGATAGAAGAAAAAGTGGATCGGTTGCAAGATATAATGAATGGTCAAATTTCTAGACTTTCAAACATTCTTGAGCGAACCAACCAAGTTGATAGGAACCAAGAATCATTCTGTCTAGAAGACCTTGATCAAAATTCAATTTCATCACATCAATATGAACTTGCTCAACCCCAATCTTTGGACAAGTTGGCTAGTTTTAATTTCAATGAGATTGAATTAGATTGTGAATGTGAACCTGATCCCCAACTTTGCGATTCAGTTTCCATCTTCGAATCTATGTTGACTCCACTATCCTCACCCAATTTGGACCAACTTTCTGAGCCAACATTTATTCCTGTGCCCATAGATCATGAAATTGAATCACCCATTTTTGAAGATCATCATAGTGAACTTGACCAATTTCATACTTTTGAAAGTTCCCTTGACAAATGGCAAGTTCTAATTTTTATGAGATTGAAACTAATGAGATATGTGCCCTAGATTCCTAAATCTATGATCAAGTTCAAATTCCCGAATCATTATTGACTCCTGTTTTGTTACCCGACTTAGGTAATATTTTAGAGCCAGTTTTGATTCCCACACCTATCATTCCTGAACTTGAATCACCAACATTGAGTCACATTCAATTATGGGAAAATGATTGTGGACTTGAGTTTCAATTTCTTGACTTGGACCCAATTCTTGAACCTAGCCCGACTCCTGAACCCTTACTTGATTTGAGTTTCTTTCCTGAGTCGGTATTAGTTCCTGAACCGATCATTCTTGAGTCCAAGTCAACCATTCTATCAAGTCACATTCTTTTGTTGGACATAGGTATAGACCATGACTCTGTGATGATTTTCCAGGACTGGTCATGTAAAGGGAGTAAGTTTCAAGAGAGGATCTTCTATGATCCTATTCATACTGGGGACTGTAAATATGTAAATAGAAAAGAGGTCAATAAAGGTAGGTCCCGTGAAATACCACATTATCTTGATTGGGTAGCAATGCTTGGCCCAATTAGACCACCACCGGAACTACCACCTAGAGGTAACTTCTGCCTTCCCTTCTTCTTTTTCATGCATATATGCATTCATTCATACATTGAGGACAATGCATGAGATAAGTGTGGGGGTAGGCTTTACTAACATACTAACATAGGTAGAAACTAACAAAAATTTGCTAAAAAAAAATTTTTTTTTCTAAAAAAAAAAAAAAAATTGTTATAAAAAGGACAATATTTTGACTTATTTTTTGAAAGAAATCTAAGTTAGTTTTAAGAATTAGTAAAATCATGATTAGGATTTCTAAAAACTTGGTCAAAATAAATAAATTGTTTAATTTTTAGGTATAGGAGAGAAATTGAATAAGTAATTAGTCTTGATTTTTACCTTAATGAAATGTGCATACCTAATGCATAGCTAGGATTCTAAGACAAAGACCTTTGTGCCTCATATATTTAAAAAAATATATATATATAAAATAAAAAATAAAAAAGGGAAATCACTAATTAAGCTGGATACATGTGCCTCAAGAAGCATAAGTATTCACGCCTAAAGGTGAGTGTAAAAATAATAATAATAATAATAATAAAACCTTAGTTTTGTGGCCTAGTTCACTCGAATTTGAGTCCGCGGGGTGTTTTCTCACCTGGTGCCCTAAAGCAGACCGGTTTGGGAGTCACCGACTTTAAGTTCGCTACATGGGTGTATTAGAAAGCCTAAACTAAGAAAAATTATTTATATGTACTAACACATCTAATAATCAATTAGTTAGGTATTAGGGCCTCAAGAAGCCTTGATACTTACACAAAAGAAAATTAGATGAGTTATACATATCAAAATATATATATATATATATATATATAAATATATATATGTAAATAAATAATAAAGAGACATGAGAGTCTAAGTTAAGGAATTCCTAGTAAAACATAAGGATGCATATGATTTTTGGTAACGAAAAAGACTATATTAGAAATTCAATTTAATTCTTACCTAAAATGAAAAACAATTAACTTATAAAGACTAAGTTTGAAGAATGAATAAAAATGAAGATCCTAAAACTTATAGACTACTTAGTCTCTTCAAATATAATTCGAATATTTTCCTTTTTATGGATTTTGTGGGTGTAATCCGCTGAAAACCCTCACGAGACAACACTCGTCCTTTAGGGTAACCTAGAGGTTTAACGGCTTGTTGCACGTGCTAAGTGCAACCGTGATTCCTACGAAAGTGAGTTAGGTTAGATTAATTTTTCTTTTCTTTTTCTTTTCCTTTGTTTTTACTCGAGGACGAGCAAAAAGATAAGTGTGGGGTGTGATTGGTAGTGAAAAGTGCATTTTTATCATCATATTTACCATCACATTTTCATATTTATTCATTTAATTCTGCACATTTATTAATAATTTGTAATCTATTGTGTGCAGGCCTCGAATTATTATTTTATAATAAATAAAGCTTAAAGAGCTCAAAAGCCCAGATCCAAGCCCATATTTGAAGCCCAAGAGTCAAATTGCAAAAATTAGATTGTCAAAGTGCAAATATACAAGGGCTAAAGTTGCAATTATTAAAGATGAGGGAAGGATAGACTTCTATCCAACCCTAAACTCTTGCAGATGAGGTTGAAAGCCAAAGATAAGAGTGCAGAGATAAGGAAATTCGTTTAAAAGAGATTGGGAGAATACAAAATCTAGATAACTTGATTTCCAAGTTATATCCATATCCCACGATAAAGAGCCAGGATCGAACTTCCAGAAGCAGGCGCCAGATGGACGGACCAGAAGAAGCCACGCACCAAAGCGCGTGGCCAGATTCCCTAGAAATGCCGCAATTCCACGGCAAAATCCCAGTTTCTGCGGCACTTTGATGTTATCTGGATACCAGATTTCGTGGACGACTTCATCCGGGACTCTTCAGCCTTCTACACCTATAAATACCCCCTGCAGTGCAACGTACAGAGTCGTCCAGAGGCAGAGCCAAGGGCCAAAAGCTAGGGTTTAGGTTTTCTTTCTTCTAGGTTAGATTTTGTTTTCGTTTTTATTTTGTAAATTTTGTAACTGAGAGTGGAGGAAGCTTTCATGGAGGATGGAGTCTTCGCTTGTACTGAGGTGACAGCGGTATAAGCCCGCTTATCTTCCATTGTTAATGAAATCCATTTAAGGTTCGTTTTTGTTATTATTTTATGTTTTTCATCTCTTGTTTATTCTTGTGTTTCTCTGTTCCTATTTTCTTTCTTCTATTTGTTCTCTAATGCCTTGTGAACAATGAGACCCAACTGCTTCGAGACTGCCTAGCCAACGAACATCCCTTGATGGCTTATGGCGATGAACATCCTATACGCCATACTTGCAAGTCTTCCGAGAAAAGGTAAATCATCGCACGGATCAAAGGTAAGCAGGCTGAAGAGGTTCGTACGTGTTTTCTTTATTTTCTTTCTTTAGTTTTGATCCACATCTTCCACAATTCTTTTCTTCACTTCATTGTAAATACCATTCATTGTAAATACCACTGCTAATAATAAAAAGATAATTTTTAGAGTAAAACTTGCTTAACGCTTCCATCGCAGTCCCTCCCTGAGGATCACGACCCGCATAGCCTTGCTACAGCGGATTAGAATTGAGAACTTGCACATCCTATTCTTAAAACTAAAATACTATATTTTTGTGTGCAGGAAATCTCAGTCAACATCGGTAGAGCCCAGCATGCCCTAAAAAGGATCTAATATCCTTGATGCTTTTGGGTGGTGGAAGCTTAGCAATCACTTCTACCTTAGCCTTATCTACTTCTATGCCTCTCCTCGAAATCTCATGGCCCAAGACAATCCCCTGTCTTACCATAAAGTGACATTTTTCCAGTTTAGAGTTAGGTTCTTCTCAATGCATCTTTGTAGCACTAACTCTAAGTGATGAAGACACTGATCAAATGAATCTCCATAGATGGAGAAGTCATCCATGAAAATCTCAAGAAAACGTTCCACTATGTCAGAGAACAAACTAAGCATGCACCGTTGGAACGTTGCGGGAGCATTGCACAATCCAAAAGGCATGCGCCGATAAGCAAAGGTTCCGAACGGGCAGGTGAACGTCGTCTTTTCCTGGTCTTCGGCAGCAATGGGGATTTGATTGTATCCCGAGTACCCATCTACGAAGCAGTAGTACTCATGTCCAGCCAAACGCTCAAGCATTTGGTCGATGAAGGGTAGCGGGAAGTGGTCTTTACGGGTAGCAGCATTCAACTTCCTGTAGTCGATACAAACACGAACCTTGGTAGGCAGTCTTATTTGTACCAACTCTTTTTCCTCATTTTCTACCACCGTAAAGCCAGCCTTCTTTGGGACCACATGAACAGGGCTAACCCATTGGCTATCAGAAATGAGATAAATGATCCCATTATCTAATAATTTCATAATTTCAGCCTTCACTGCCTCTTACATGAGAGGGTTAAGCCTGCGTTGTGGGTCCCTCCTAGGGGTTGCTTCATCGACTAAATGGATTCTATGTTGCACTATGGCTGGACTTATTCCCTTGATGTCCTTCATCGTCCATCCAATGGCTTCCCTATGTCTTTTCAGAATAGACATTAAGCTGTCCTCTTATTGCTCAGTCAGGTGGGATGCTATAATGACTGGCAAGGTGTCCTTTCCGCCCAGGTAGGCGTACTTGAGGTGTTCAGGCAGGGCTTTTAGCTCTAGGGAGGGTGTTGCTTCATTGGAGGCAATCTTTGGGCTTTCAATCCTAGGATAGGGTACACTGGGGCTTGATGCCTAATCCACAGCTGAATCTACGATCTGGTCTAGATTAAAATCCTCAGCCTCCAGATGAAACTCTGCCTCAGTTTCTGTCTCCATACTTTTCTCATGTTCACTGGTCAGATTTTCAATAGAATTGACCTCAAATGTCTGATCATTGACATCCCTAGGTTGTCTTCCAAGATTGAAGACATTGACTTCCTTCGTCATGTCTCCAAAATTTAATCGCATGGACCCGTTCCTACAGTTGATTATGGCATTGGCTGTAACAAGGAATGGGCGCCCTAAGATGACGGGAGTCTGAGACCTAAGATTGGACACAGGTTGGGTCTCAAGCACAATGAAGTCAACGGGGTAAATGAAATCCCCGACCCGGATGAGGACATCTGTGATTTTCCCCTTTGGAATCTTCACAGATCGGTCAGCTAGCTGAATGGTGACTCGAGTTGGGCTTAGCTCACCCAACCCAAGTTGCTGGTGTACTGAGAGAGGTAGCAAGTTGATACTTGCTCCCAAGTCAAGAAGCGCTCTACTGATTTCGGTCTGTCCTATGGTGCAGGAAATGGTGGGACATCCGGGATTCTTGTATTTCGCCGGAATGGAACCAGACAGAATTTCGCTTATGTTGGTGGCCAAGAACACTTTCTTGGGCACATTAGTCTTTCTCTTCTTCGTACACATATCCTTAAGAAATTTGGCATAAGCCGGGACTTGTTGGATAGCGTCAAGAAGTGGCACATTCAATTTGACCTGGTTGAACATCTCTAGCATTTTCTCCATGTGCATGTTCTAATTGTTATTCCTAAGCCTATTGGGAAAGGGTGCTACAGGCTTATGAACTTGTTCAGCAGCTTTGTCCTCGTCAGATGTTTGTGGAGCGGATTGGGAGGAACTAGCAGAGGTGGAGGCTGGAGTGGGATCAGGATAGACAGGACTATTCTTCTGGTAGACCTAGTTGTCTACCTTCTTTCCAGATCGCAGTGTGTGAACAACATTACACTGGTTAATTGATGGATCCTGAATTTCATATGCTTGATTAGATGTTTTTGGGTTAACTAGCGGCTGACTAGGCAAAGTACCTTTTGATCTTTCACTTAGGGAGCTAGCTAATTGGCTCATCTGTATTTCCAATCTCGATATGGCCTGTGAATGACTGTTTAGAGTTTGTCCCTGGTTTTGCATAAAAGTGGTTTGGGACTTTATGAAAGCCTCTATGCTCTCCTCCAATTTACTGATCTTCTTATCCATTAGTGAGCCTTGGGAGGAGGAAGCTGGGGCTTGACTGGGAAAAGTTGGTGGAGGAGTAGGATGGTGAAAGTTGTTGGAGAAATTAGGCCTGGGAGGATTGTTTGGGGCCCAGGAGAAATTTGGGTGATTCCTCCAACCGGGATTGTAGGTCTGTGAGTAGGGGTTGTGAGGCGGCCGTGAGTAAGCAGCGTTCATGTGTTCCGGTGGCACTTGCTGGGCATAGAAACATGGCACTCTTCAAAGGCATGGTTTGGTCCCTGACAAAATGAACAACCAGGATTGTGAATTGGTGGTGGGTTGATCTGGTTGACACTGGCAGGCTCTTTTGTTTCCAGAGCCTCTATCCTTCTCATTAGGGTAGCAATCTTGGCCTCGGCAGCTATGGATGATTCTATAGACAGGAGCCCTCCTCTTGAAGCTATAGATGGTGAATTCCTAGGTTTCTCCGAGGCTGGCTCCCATTGCAGGGTTTTCTCAGCTAAATCCTCAAATAAATCCCAACCCTGATTCTCATCCTTCTGCAAGAACCCTCCCTAACACATGGTTTCTAAAAGGGTTTTCGTCTGATAATCCAATCCATCGTAGAGAATCTGGCACTGACGCCATTTCTCCACACCATGGTGAGGGCAGTGAGCTAGGAGATCTTTGAATCGCTCAAAGTATCTCCAAAATGGTTCACTCGGTTCCTGCCTAAACTGCATAATGTTCTTCTTCCTAATGAGGGCAGTTTTGTGAATTGGGTAGAATTTCTTCAAGAAGGCCTTGACAAAATCATCCCACGTCGTGACTGAATCTGCTGCCAAACTGTACAACCACTTCTTAGCTAGGTCCTTTAGGGAAAAAGGGATGAAACGTAACCTAACGGCATCGTCTCCTAGCTGAGGTATACGCATCATGAGACATACTTCTTCAAATTCCCTAACAAAGAAGTATGCGTCCTCAGATTCTAAACCATGAAATTTGGGAAAGCGTTAATGAATTGGGGTTTTAACTCAAAATTATTGCCATTTGCTTCAGGAAGTTTTATGCAAGATGGAAGTGAAGTTCTGATCGGGTAAAATCTATCCTGAAGCGACGCCATCACCGGTTCTGGATGCAAGGGTAGAGAAGTGTTTTTGTTATCTGAAAGTTGACGGATCTCTCACCCACTCTTGCATGCAGCACACCACAAATAACGTAAAAACAATGAACAATTGAAAAGAATGAAAAAAAAACAAAAGAAAGAAAACAACCACAAGCCTTAGTCTAAGGTACCTGGACCTAGACGACTCCTAACTGGTCGATTCTCCGGGGAAGGTTGTTGCAGGAACTCGACTACAAGCTAATCGGCCAGGAAAGGGCAAAGCTCGGGGGGAGGTATCCGAGCGGAGCCACGAGCCTAATTACGCCAAACCACGGAGCTTTCGAGGCTTTACCTCTCAATCCACTTTCCTTAGATACCGATTTTACAGGAGTAAGTTCTTACAATTTTCAACCTCGGTTAATCTCTTAGTGAGTCCGAGATGTCCCTAGGGCCAACGTCTATTAATTTTTAGTTAAGGCTTGAGAAAATGTGAGTGCACTTGGAGATGGTTTTTTGGCTAAGGAAGGGTGATGAAATCCCCACCTTATCTTGTTTATTTGGGTTTTGCCCTTAAAGTCAATTGTGTAAGTGTACAGTTTATTCACAACAAGGTAACATTCAAAGATGTAAATCACTTCAAAATGTTGGTCCTATTCTATATGAATGCACACGTACCTTGTCTTCAGCACTCTTCACAGAAATTGAAATGAATTGAAATAGACACGTGCCCTAAATGCAAAAGTCTAGTCCAAATTTTAATTAAACAACAAATGAATTTCTGTTGAATTTATTACACATGCATAGGGTGAAGCATCCAAGGAAACTAAAAATTTATAAAGCAATTTTTTAGCGGCTTTCGGCAACCCTGCAAACGAGTAGGTTAGTACTTCAATCGGAAAAACTCGTTTTTACACGAATTTTCCGAGGGCAAATAAATCCTCGCGCAATGTCCTTGGCCACCTCTTTTGCTTCCCTCGAAAGTGAGCTCCTTTGTACTTCTCCTACACAAAAAGAAAGAACAATCTTTAGTATTGAACAACAAAGCCGTTCCCTCCCCGGCAACGGCGCCAAAATTTGATCGGCAAAAAGCAAGCACAAGAAAAGTAGAAAGGGAGTGGGTCGAAGTTACTACTTTTACGATTCTTCTGTAGTAGCGAAGTGGCTATACGGGTCGTATCCACAAGGAAGGAGAGCGATGGAAGCTTGATGCGGCTTTTATGTTCAAGAAAAGAGAATGTTCTTTGTTTCCAAATAAAGAATTGAAAAGTGAAAACAAGTTATTTTTAAAAATTATTGAAAATTGTTTTGGTGATTTGTAAAGTGATTTTTTTCTTAGTTGTAAAAATGCATGGCTAACTTTCTACTAAGTGCTCCCACTAATTTCTAACTTTTGGAAGATAGCCTCACGATGGATCATACGCGAATACAACCCTTTTTGCATTGGAACTATTCACGTAGAAATCGAGTGAAAGTTCATCCTAAAACTTAGCCTTACTCGGCAAAAACTCGGACATTCCCTTATCAAGATCCGATAGAAGGCGAGAATAAGGGAAGACTCGAGTGCACTAATTGTATCGGCAAAGTTAAAAGGAAAAGTCTCTAACTTACAACAACAAGTAAAGTATACAACTCATAGATCATCAAAACTCATTAAGCATGAAGTATAAGAAAGTAGATACTTGTAGGTAAATTAGAGTTAGAACCCTCATCTTAAGATGCCATAGCTCTCATTTGCACAAGGCTTGTTTATAGGCTAGAAAAACTAGCTGTTGGGGCAATTTTTCAGCCCTGATGGCTGTCGGTCGACCGACCCGTCGACCGCCAGCGGTCAGATTTCTGACCGTTGAGCCTCGGTCAACCGGCCCGGTCGATCGTGGCCTGGAACAGAGAGCAGATCTCTCTGTCGGTCGACCGTCCCAGTCGACCGGGCTTTCCAGAGAGTAGAAGCTCTCTGCGGTCGACCGGGTCAGTCACCGGCCCTTCAGCCAGACTGGCGTACACGTTCCGTGCACGTCAGTCGACCGACTCGGTCGACCGACTCCTAGCTCGGTCGATCAGACCGGTCGACCGGCAGAAGTCAGGACAGGATTAATTAGGGATTAAAAACTTGATATTTTGACTTTGATAAAATCTCATAAAATCATTAAAAATCTACAAAAATAGTTTCAGTATTACAATTTGATATACAAACATGTTTGAGAAAAATCAAATCATGTTTCAAACATTTTGAACTATTTTTGTAACTTAGAAATTTTGACTCAAAAAAAAACCGTATTTTTCCAAATTGGTTTTTCCAAACTTATTTTTCCAAAACTTCACCAAACACAAAACAAGATATCTAAACAACTTTTAAAGCATAGAGTGTATGAAAATGATCCACTACACATACATGATGAAATATCTATGTTTTTGACAATAAGCACTAAATCGTTTTGGTTAAAACACATGTATATATAAACTCCATAAACCAAAACGGTATTTTTCCAAATGAAAAATCCTTTTATGAAACTCATCTAAATCAAGAGTGTGTGTGTGTGTATATACTATACTTGAGCAATCCGCCAACTATTCTATCCTTTACATTTTAACTAAAAATAAAATCTTAATAAAAACAAACCTAGACTCAAGTCTTGATCTTGAGGGTCTTCATTTGAAGTCTTCTTCTCCTTCTTGACTTGGTCCAAACATGATCCATAGAGTTAGACTCCTCTTGAATACTTGATATGGTCTTGATGCATAGGCTCTTGAATCAAACCGTACTAGCTCCAAAACTTGACTTTAAATCCTTTGATGAAGCTAAACACCAACTAAGATCTTGATCATAAATCTGATACTAATTAAAACTAGAGTGATGGGCCGTTGGGCCAACAATCTCCCCCTTTTTGATGATGACAAAACTCATGAAGTTATATATGCATGGATTAAAGTAAAGCTTCAAAGAAGCTCCCCCTTAACTCATGCATCACAATAAATAATAAGATATGATAATGAAGTGCATAAAACTAAACAACTAAACATGCATCAATAAGGTGAGAGACAAAACATAAATCCAAAATCCTTTTCTAAAAGACTTTTCTCCCCCTTTTTTGTTTAAACTTTTATAAACATTCTTTTCATTTTCTAAAGCACAAGATGCATAAATTCAATATGCAAAAACTCAAATATGCGTATATAAGCTCAAAATCTTTCTCTCTCCTTTTTGTCAATCATCAACAAAGGGGTAAAACTCAAATCGATCAATAAAATATATGCGATATACATTCATGAAGAGGAAGACGCTAAGTTAACTTTCCTATATATATGCATTACATGAAGAAGGGATGACAAGCCCTAATTCACATAACACATAATATGCAATGCATAAGAGGAGATGTGAAGCTTCCCCTACACACGTGTACCGCATAAAGAGAGTTGTCAAGCTCCTCAATATAAGATACACTCAACATGAATCTATATGTAGAAGAGATGTTAAGCTCCCCTTGCATATAGGCAATCATATCAAAACATTTTTAATTTCTTCAATAAAACAAATTTTGAAAATTTACTCAAGGTAATAAAACACATTTTAAGATACTCTTAAATCAAATTTTAAGATATCATATAAACAAAATATTTTTTAAAGATGCCAATTGTAAATAAACATTACAAAAATTTTTAATTTCTTAAATCAACAATCAATTGTAATTGAAATATTTTTATAGTGAAAAGCACTACCAAATTGAAGAATAAATATCTAGTTAAAATAATTTTTGAAAAACTAGTTAAAGATCCTTCAAAACATGAAACCAAATCATATGTATCATGAAACATACCTAATACACAAAATTCGACACTCAAAATCCATAAAGCTCAAAATGATCATGAAGCATAGTCATGAATAAACAAATAAAGTGTGAGTGCACAAGAATCATATAATTAGCATTTTTCATGAAAATAGTCAATAAAGCTTAAAACAAACATGAATATCATTTTATCAAACAAATCATATAAATTTATTTTTCATATAAAAACAAACTTCTAAGTATATGTATGATTTATCCAAAACTAACAATATGCATACATATCCCAAACATAAAAAGAGTCCATGAGATAAATTGCATGAAGGCAAATGACTCAAGGGGTATATATGTATATTAATTAGATTTGAAATACAAAATACATATACATGAAGTAAAACATGAAAATTGGCAAAATAAGTGTAAATGAGGAAATCATCAAAACTAGGCTATACATGTGCATATAGTGAGTACAAATGATAAATGAAGTGCAAACATATATGAATCAAATGTTGCTCACTACTTGTACAAGTATAAATCCAAGTTTTGATAAAAACTACATCTAAACTAGTATTTATCACATGAAGCATAATCATGAAAACAAACATGCTAAAAATCATCAAATGAGAGCATGTAAATAAACTAGGAGTTTTAGAGATAGTTACCAACACATGAACTATACTCCAAATCTCCAAAACAAGGTGGTTGTCCCACTAAACCTCCTTGATAGCGGTGCATCAAATATGTGTTCATCGAGTCCATTGCAACCACCACCAAGGCACCATCCCTCTCACGTTTTGTGAGAGCTCGCACCTACATCAAATACAAAAGGGAGAATTTTGGTACCCATTTTCTATTGGCTTCTTGAGGATTAGCATTATAAGGAACCCAAACATTTTTGTTAGCAAAATTCAAAGCATTTATCTTATCATAACAAAATTTTGCTAAATGGCCTTTGCAGCAACAATGTGTACACTTGTACACTCTAGGATGCATATGTATATGAGTGTGATCATGACGTGCAAAGTGTGCATATGCATGATGAGGGTGATGTGCATGAACATGTGGAGCTTGTTTCTTTTGAAACAAGGATTCCAATTTTTTATGGTTAAATGCACAATTGCTCAAAGTTGAGCTTAAACAATCAATTCTATTTTTCAAAAATTTAACTTCATTTTTATCAATGATGGCATGTAAAAATATGATGAGAATGAGAATCATTTTTCTTATTCTTTTTAGAAACATTTTCTTTTTCTTTTTGAACAATTTTTCTTTTCAAGGAAGAGTTTTCATGCAAAGCAGCTTCCTTTTGTTTTTCCACCTAACAATTTTAGTTTTCAAAGAATTGTTTCCTTCACAAAGATCATTTAATTTAGAAAGCAAGGAAACATTTTCATTTTTCAAAATTTCATTTTCTTTTTCAAAGCATGCAATTTTATTTTTAAAAGACTCATTTTCTTTTAAAACATTTTCAAACTAGTTTGAATAGAATCTTTTTCTTTTAACATGCAATCTAATTTATTTTTCATTTTCTTGTTATCCTTTTTAGAAATTCATATTTTTCAAGAAGTTGTTGACAAAAATGATTCAAGCTCATCATAAGACATATCAACATCTTCATCTATCTCAGATTCGTTAGTTACCTCAAGAGGGTTATCCCCTTAGACCATGTAGCACATGTTGGAGCGTCACTTCCAACATCCGAGCTGCTCCCCGCATAATATTGTTCATTTTCGCCAAGGGAGATGATGGTGTTCCAAACTACAAAAGCCGAGTCAATGTTAGCAACCCTACATAAATAACCATTATTTAGGGTACTCTTTAAAGTATGAATGGCTTTTGAGTTAGCCTCAATATACTTGCTATTGTTAACATATGAATCTTTAATAGTAGCAACATAAACATGAATGCCTAGGCCTTTGAGTTACATAGACATCTTAACCTTCCAAGTTGGGATGTTAAGAATGTCAAAAGTGGGAGGTGACATGAAATCCATGGTGTGTGTGCAAATATTGTGATTAGTTATAAATGAGGATCTTTAACTCTAGGTTGTTAGACCCAAATTAAGAGCACTTGGCTCTGATACCAACTGTAATCACCTAGAGGGGGTGAATAGGTGATGGCTAATATAATGGTCAATAAATGCG
Organism: Agave tequilana; assembly: GCA_038442645.1. NCBI lineage: Eukaryota > Viridiplantae > Streptophyta > Magnoliopsida > Asparagales > Asparagaceae > Agave > Agave tequilana. Next base: position 5,375 of record JAVJIF010019060.1, on the reverse strand, counting down.
GAATTAAAACTATTTAATGCAAACTAAAACTTCTTAAACTAAACACCAAGTATAACATAAGAGTGTAGCCGGATTTCCCGTGAAGGGCTCTGGACTAACTCCTCAAGATTCCTCTAAATAAGAGTTGAGGTGCCGCGTTGGCTCTCTTGGTTGAATACTAGTGTTACCAAACAATCCCCAAACATATAACAATATGAGCACAAATATATATCAAGTATATAAAGATGAAAGCAATATAAGTATGCAAGATATAAAAGTAAGAGATAAGAGAGAGCAATCGCAAACACGGGAGATTTGTTTCGAGGTCGAGCACACTTGCTCTACGTCTCCGCCTTCAACACTATGAAGGATTTCTACTAAAATCGATCCCACGGATCACTCGGTGCTGCAACACCTACAAGGCGAGTTCACACTTGAACTCCTTGGACTCTCTAGTCCCCGAACACACCGCAAACTTACAAGCTCGCCGAGGCCGCACCTCAAACAAAGAGTTCACACACACGAACTCGAAACACCGCGAACACACACGTCCGCCTCCTCAAAGCAAAGATGAAGTCTTTGGTGATCACAACACTTTGATCACCTAAAAATAATCTCACAATAACACTCCTATAGGATAAATATAACAATGGATAGCTCAAGTATTTGTGTGAGGAAACTAGGGTAGAAATGGTGGACGAGAAATTAAGAAATCACTTTGAAAATCACTCTTGATAAACTCTCTTTTGATTTGAAAATATTGGCTCTAAAACTTGTGGATATAACCACTGAAAATGAGTAAGAAAAACTAGCCCAAAAACTTCTTCAAAATCTTGCAAAAAACAGACCACAACCCCCTTATTTATAGGCTAGAAAAACTAGCCGTTGGGGCAATTTTTCAGCCCTGACGGCTGTCGGTCGACCGCCAACGGTCAGATTTCTGACCGTTGGAGCCTCGGTCGACCGGCCTGGTCGACCGTGGCCTGGAACAGAGAGCAGATCTCTCTGTCGGTCGACCGTCCCGGTCGATCGGGGCTTTCCAGAGAGCAGAAGCTCTCTGCGGTCGACCGGCCCTCCAGCCAGACTGGCGTGCACGTTCTGTGCACGTCGGTCGACCGTCGGTCGACTCCTAGCTCGGTCGACCGGACCGGTCGACCGGCAGAAGCCAGGACAGGTTAATTAGGGATTAAAAACTTGGTATTTTGACTTTGATAAAATCCCATAAAATCATTAAAAATTTACAAAAATAGTTTCAGTATTACACTTTGATATACAAACATGTTTGAGAAAAATCAAACCTTGTTTCAAACATTTTGAACTCTTTTTATAACTTAGAAATTTGGCGCAAAACAAAAACCTGTATTTTTCCAAATTGGTTTTTCCAAAACTTATTTTTCCAAAGCTTCACCAAATGCAAAAACAAGATATTTAAACAACTTTTAAAGCATAGAGTGTATGAAAATGATCCACTACACATACATGATGAAATATCTATGTTTTTGACAATAAGCACTAAATCGTTTAGGTTGAAACACATGTATATGTAAAACTCCATAAATCAAAACGGTATTTTTCCAAATGAAAAATCCTTTTATGAAAACTCATCTAAATCAAGAGAGTGTGTGTATATACTATACTTGAGCAATCCGCCAACTATTCTATCCTTTACATTTTAACTAAAAATAAAATCTTAATAAAAACAAACATAGACTCAAGTCTTGATCTTGAAGGTCTTCGCTTGAAGTCTTCTTCTCCTTCTTGACTTGGTCCAAACATGATCCAAAGAGTTAGATTCCTCTTGAGTACTTGATGTGGTCTTGATGCATAGGCTCTTGAATCAAACCGTGCTAGCTCCAAAACTTGACTTTAAATCCTTTGATGAAGCTAAATACCAACTAAGATCTTGATCATAAATCTAAGACTAATTAACAAGATCATTAGTACTATAACTATATGAGTTGATCATCATCAAAACTAGAGTGATGGGCCTTTGGGCCAACAGGATATTCTCGATCTGATTCTCAAGAAGCGTTTGGGCAAACTCGAAGGAACTGCCACTAGAAAGGACCAACTCAATACAGGAGTTCATGGAAGCAAAAAATTATTGTACCATTTGATATGCTTGTTCTTCCATGATGTCAGTGGCTGGAGACAACCCTGCTGATGCACTCTCGGATCCCCTTTCCATGATAGGATGAGAGATGGGAGCCAATTCAACTTGTGTAGGGGTGAGGCGGACAATAGGCTCATCCGACACTGAGGTCGTCGCTAACACCTCCGGAACGGTTATTATTGTAGTAGCCTCCATAGTAATAGGGGAAGCAACAAACTCCACGGCACTGGGTTCACCGGCCGAAGTCTGAACTGCGTTGTCTTCTGCGCCAAGGCTCGCCATGGGATCCTCTACTTAAGCTACCCCAGTACTCTCTGCAACTATAACATTAATGTCAGTGGTAATAATGAAAGAAGAGTATTCAGCACGTCTGTATTCTTTTACCAAGTTAAAGATCTGAAAATAGCAAATCACTAGATAAGCCACTTGGGGATGATGGTTCCTCGACCTCGGCGGTTGCACTCTCATGAGACACTCTAGTAGCAGGAACTTTGAGACCCTCCTACTGGGCCAACTCCTGGATCATCTCCTCAATGTGAGAAGAAGTTATGGCTTCACTACCAGCTACCACCCTTGTAGAAGAAAATTAAAAGGAAGAATTAAAACATTGTCTCAACTTGATGGAGAACAAATTAAGGAGGAAAAGAAAATACCTTTCGTAGTGGCAATCTCTGCTGTCGGTGGAACCATTGCAGGGACGTACCCCTGTATCTCTTCCTCCGATATATGTGAGAATTTGCTCGTATCAGAAAGAGCGAGTTCATCGCTGAAGTCGACTTCCTCGCCAGAATAATATTCACGCTCCTCGGACGAGAAAGACGATAATTGGACCCAGGAGGTCTCAGTGATTGGGGCTTTACCACTAAGAACCCCGGTAGTAGGACTGGATTCAACAACCTTCGAGGTAGGCATCAAAACACTGGGGGACCCAGGTTGTTGCACCTCCACCCTTCTCTCATGAGCTAAAGAATGACCGGGCTGAGTTGAGACTCTCAGAATCTCAACATCACCCCCTCCACCAAGTCAACTTCAGGTCACTTGACCTCTTCAGCCATGACAGGTTCACCCATTGCGGGGCCCCTACTACGCAGATCTCAGGAGTAAAGATTGGGGACTTCCTCCTCCTCCTCTTCTTCTTCCTCCTCCTGCTCCTCAGCAACAGGAGGGACTACTTTGAGCATCGAAGCTTCAGTCTCATATCCTCTCCTAGCCTTCTTCGGGTTAGGCTCACCCTGGGAAGTAGAGCCGCAAGGACATTTGGCCACAGCTTGCCATCTCCTTCTGGTAGATTGTCCCTTGGATGCTGTTACTCGACGCCCTGGCTCCGTAGCTATTGCTCGGCTGACCTCCCTCCTCGGCTCCATCCCTGCCTCCCCTCCTATTTCGCTCTCGGCTACCTGGTACTCGGTCATACCTCGCACACGCTTGTTGAATCTAACTTGGCTTTATAAGATGCCTTGATACTCTTGATGCAAGAGGTATTTATTTTGAAGCCAGGCACCCTACTATCAAGGAAGTACCACGTGCAGAAACTGAGGCTGGTATAACAATTGGGCGTCCTGTGAGGCATGCTGAAATAGCTCTCATCCCTCAAGCTACACTGTAGTACCACACCGAGCACCTTCAAAATAGGTTGCCACTGAGGTGGAGTCCAGTGTTAGGGTTGCCGACATATAATTGATCATAGCCAAACTGCCGAGCAAAATGACTTGGCATGTAAGGCTCGATCGTACATGAGTACCTTACCAGAAGATCAAATATCCAGGTCGAATATTGATCAGCCACTAGAAAACTCTAGATGGCCGCCTTGTGAAGTCATCTGGTCCCGCAAGGTCAATAAACTTATCCCCGTAGGACGCACCAAAAATCTCGGGGAAGCAACGATCGAACTGATAAATTCGAGTCGCTCAGAATGGATCTTCGAACAAAGAACATAGTAGGAAGACCAGCTCGAATTATCCAGGCTCTGCATGAAAGGAATGAAGCCTTTAGAGGGAGACACTGCCATTATCAATGAAGGACAGTGCATAACGTATCAGGCCATCAGGTACGTATATGAAAGCTCGATCCTAGGTCTAGGAGTCCTCACTTCTGGCCTTCCTTCCGAATCTACCACTGGCCTACCCTGAGTCTACAATGGCCTCCACTTGGCACAGACTTTTGGTCAGCGCTCGTAATCCACTCTAAATTCTGGCTACCATCGCTGGAAGGAGAGCGATAGACTTCCCGTAGGCAAGCAAGACCGCCGGGTGCCCACGTTGGCAACGATTGCTTCATGCGACAGTGTTGGCACCACACAATGATTCAGCCATAGCTTGAGGAAATTCACCAATAGAGCCCGGTCAGAGATGGGAATTCGGGCCTAGTGATGAAAACTTTCAAAAATCGTATCAGGTTTGAAAGTGTCCTCATTTGACTCGGTGGTGTAGAAGCTTGTGGAGGCACTGATCCTCTTAGCGATTTCTTCATCAGTGCAGGGGGCCAGACTAATCACTGGACTAAATTTTTTGTTTATGCCGTTGAACAGATAGCTAGCCCAGGACATCTACTTAACGCCCCTGTTCCTCCAGGTGGATATCTGCCTACAAATGTGAAAGTGGCACAACACTTCCCATATGTCTCGTACACCGAGGATCCTCTTTCCTCAAGAGGTGAAGCTCCTCAGAGGTCGGGACGTACTCCTTATAAGGGGCATCTCCCATAACTAGCCCTGAAACTTCATATAACTCATGGAGATCGAGCCCCATCTCCCCGACTGGAGTAAAAAATGTGCCCGTCAGAGGATTACAATGCTCCAACATGCCATAAAAGTTGTGGGAGCTCTGCGGGAGACCATACTGCACGGCCCGAACCGAATGGTACAAACCTACTTATATCAGCAACCTTAAGCTCGGTAAGAGCAAATCCAACCATCCAACTCCACCAAGATTTGTCGGTAGAATGGACCTACCCAGGCAGACAAAGTCAGTAAGAAAATCCCCCTCACCTTCAGGAATTGGTTGATAAAGGTGGTGGCCAACTGAGGGGTTCTCCTTTTGGATACTCAGTCCTGACCAACCTGGAAGTAATTGAATACATCTTTTCCGTGGCCAGCAAGGTATGCTTCTTTGGTACCCAATCTGCCGAGAGACCACCGAGAAAAATCATGAAAGATCCCACTCCATCGCGCGGTGTACCGACATGTGCTGAAGATAGGATAAGGGGTACATCCTCTCCCCTATCTGGCGGAGCTACTATAGTCTCCGTCACACAAGATCCTATCTGTAAAACACCTAGAGGGGGG